>JAHDVE020006675.1:0-253251 GCA_022606495.2 Halesus radiatus
ACGGGAGATCGTCAGGTGAATTGTATGCGCCCAGCTCTTTCACAAGTAGATTTTCGGGATTTAGGGTGTTGTAAAATCTCGTCGTCAGTTTGTGAGAGTATTCTTCGAGTGTGGGAATTTCCTGTTGTTCGTGTAGGATCTTGAGGTTTGTGTACATAGGTGTATTGTACGTAATCTTTATACATTTGTTCTGAAGAGTTTGAATTTTTTTGTATGTAGATTTGGATATGTTACTCCACACTGGAATGGAATAAGTTAGAACTGGGCGGATTTGACTCTGGTATAGTAAGAGTTTTTTCTTCTCAGCTAGTGGGCTTCTCCGATTGAAGATGGGGCTGATTGCTCCTATAGCTTGCTGCGCTTTGTTTCTGGCGTTTTCGATGTGGCTTTTCCAGTTTAGGCGGCTGTCCATGGTGAGGCCTAGGTATTTCACTTCGGGTTTCCATTCTAGTTGAGTTCCGCTCATGGTGATTTTCTCGTTCGGTGTCTTGTTTTTCAGCCTACGTGTGAAGGTGATGGCTTCGGTTTTGGCCTCGTTGAGTTTGAGGCGCCATTTTTTGTAGTAGTCTCCGATGGTGTTGAGACCCTCTTGTAGGTATTTCACGGCCAATCTGGGCGCTAAGGATGACGCGTATAGGCCCATGTCATCGGCGTACGTGGCTTTCTTGCACCGATTGAGAGGCGGAACATCGTAGGTGTATAGATTGAAGAGATGGGGCCCGAGTAGACTTCCTTGCGGCACGCCCTTGGGTACTTCTCGTGATGTTGATGTGGTCTCCCTCACTTTGACGTTGAAGGTTCGGTTCTTCAGGTAGGCTTGAATTATTCGGATGATGTACGTAGGTGTTTTCGTGATGTACAATTTGTGAATCAGCCCGTCCATCCATACTGTGTCGAAAGCTTTTTCGAGGTCTAGTAGAGCCATGGTGGTGTATTGGTTCACGTTGAAAGCTCTCGAAATGTGCTCCGTGACGCGCGTGAGCTGGTGGACTGTCGAATGTTTCTTTCTGAAACCGAACTGTTCGTCAGGTAGAGTCTTGTTGTTGACGTGGTGGGGGAGATACCGGTTGAGGATGACTTGCTCGAGTACCTTGCTGAGCGTGGGCAGCAAGCTGATGGGGCGGTAAGAAGTCGGATTCGATCGATCTTTTTTCGCTTTGTGGAAAGGTAGGACGCAGGCGTTTTTCCATGAGGCGGGAAAATGGCCCAGCAGTAGGCAGGCGTTGAAGATCTTCGTCAGGTAGATGATAGCTCTCTGCGGAAGGTGTTTGAGGAGCGTGTTGGTGATTTGGTCTTCGCCCGGTGCCTTGTTTGGTTTGAGGTACCTGATGATGTGGGCCACTTCTTTCGGTGAAGCGAGCCTGATGTCGTCCACATCGGTTTGGGGAAGCAAATGTAGCTCTGCTAGTGTGCTGTCTACCATGCTGGTTACTGCCGGGTCGCTCATGCCGTCCGTTGTAGCGTAAGCTTTCTCGAATCCGTCGGCCAAGGTGTTGGATTTTTCTTGGTCCGAGAGTGCCAGGTTCGAGGAGTTGATCTGTTTGAGGGGCGGGATGCTGTTATCTTGATAGCGCAGGGCCTTTGCCATTTTCCAGAGTGAGTTGTCCTGGGTAGTGAGAGACGTGATTTTTTCTGACCACAGAGTATTTTTCAACTTCGCGATCTCTTCCTTGATTTCTCTGCCGAGAGCGTTGACGGCTACTTTGAAGCAGGTTTCTCAGGTGTTCTGGTGGATTCGGCGAAGTCTATTTTTTTCGGTGATCAGAAGTTTGATGTACGGTGTGAGCTTCACGGTGAAGGGTTGGATTTTCTTCACGGGGATGCACTTATCGCGGGCTGTTTGGATGTTTTTCGTCAGCGAGTTGACCGCTTCGTCAATGCGCGCCGGCGTAGTGAGAGTCTCAGATGTTGGGTAGATTTGCTCGTTGATCCCCTCCTTGAAGTTTTTCCAATCGGCTTTTCGGAGATCGAGTTGAGTTCTGGTTTTTCTCGTGATGTTGCCGCCGATTGTGAAGCTCACCGGAAAATGGTCGGATGATAGTTTGTCTAGTGTCATCAGTGGAGATGTGGATGGTATGTTTTTCACCAGCGCGATATCGAGAGTGCTCGGGTATTTAATTCTCGGGTTGTATAGAGTCGGCTTGTCCGGTGCGAGCACTACGTAGTCGTGATTCTCGAGGTGTTTGAAGAGAATATTTCCATTTTTATTGGCTCTGAAGTTATTCCAATGTCGGTGTTTGGAGTTTAAATCACCTCCTACGAGTACTCTTGAACCTAGCGCGAGTAATTTGTTGAGGTCGCCTCTCGTGATATTCGCCGAGTTCGACGGGCAGTATGCCGAGATGATTGTAGTCGGTAGGTGGTTTATCTCGACTCTGATGACAGTAGCTTCCATATTTTCCATAGCAGGTGTTGGTAGTCTCGTTATCTGGAGTCCTTGGCGTGTGAGGATGGCTGTTCCGCCCGCTGCGCGTGCCCTTCTATCCTCAGGTAGTGGTCTATCGTTCCTGTAGACGTCGTAGCCTGGCACTCTGAGTCTGGTTTTTTCGGAGAGATGAGTTTCGCTGAGAAGAATGATGTCGATCTCGAGACTGTTGGTCAGGTCTAGCAGCTCGTCGGTTTTGTTCTGGATGCTGCGTGCGTTCCACATGAGTATCTTCAACACGGATGCGTCCTTATCCATTGATGGTGTCGTTGAGGAGCTCCATGAGGATAATCAGCTTCTCTGCTTTTGATTTGCAGGAAGCCAGTCTGCTGCGCACTCGGATGAGGCCGTGCAGCAGAGCCATGATGTCATCATCATCGCTGTTGGTGGTCGGTTCCGGTCTGGTGTGCTCCGGTTCGGGTCTGTGGCGTGGTTCGGCCGGTGGAGGAGGCGAGGTGGAGCCGCTGGTGACGTTGGCCCAGGATCGCCGGTCGTCAGCTCTGACGGTAGGTGGTGGGGGTCGTGCCTCTGTTGCCCTGGTCAGAGGAGTGGTGTGGCGCGTCGTCGATCTGCGCTGGAGGGCCGCGACGTACTGTACCCTCTTGGGGCACTCTCGGTAGTTGGCCGGGTGTGGGCCTCCGCAGTTGCAGCACGCGGCGGGCTCGTCCCTGGTCGTCTTGGGGCACTCGGATGAAGCGTGCTCCAGCAGGCATTTGACACAGCGTGCCGCGTGGGAGCAGTTGCTCGAGCCGTGGCCGAACCCCTGGCATCGGTAGCATTGGGTGCCGTGCTGCAGGTGTTTGCTGCGGTATTTTTGCAGCCTGATCCTGCAGTGGCACAGGTAAAGGACTGAGGCCCTCAGTCTCCCCATATCCACTTCCTTGTTGAAGTGGGCCAGGAAGAGCGGGTACTCGGAGGATGTCGTCGTCATCCTGACGACCTTGGTGGCGGGGAAGCCCTGGCTCTCGAGGTCTTCGCTGATGGTCTGGGTGTCGATGTCGGGCAGTCCTTTGATCACCGTCTTCTTGGTTTTCTCGGCTTCCGAGGTAAAGGTGTGGAAGCTCGTGGCTTCCGCTCGTAGGCCGTTGGTGAGGGCTCGGTGGTTGTCCATGGAGCGCACGAGGATGTTGGCCGTGCCGCCCCTGTTATACCGGATATTGAAGTCTCCGGTTCCGAGGTGTTTTTTGATGGTCTCGGTGATCTGTTGATGGGTCTTGGCGCCCAGGGTCATCACCACTGGGGGCACGCGGCTCCTCCTGGCAGCTTCTCCTGTGGGAGGAAAGGTAGCATTAATGTTGGCGCGTTTTGTGCACGGCGCGCCGCCGCCCTCGCTTACCTCCGGTAGGCCGGTGAACCGGTTGTCACACCGGACTGTCGTGTTCTCGGCCGTTGGTGAGTGGGGCCGCTTGATCGGGTTGGTGGGGTGGCGCCAGCCGTCGCTTGATGGTAGGGGGGGGAAGGTTTCCATGGCCACCGCGGGCCTCGATGGGGGCTTGTAGGTGGAGGCCGGGCCTGGTGGGGGGCGGTGGGGGGCAGATGAGGGCCCCGCCGTGGGCTCCTGCTCGGATGCGGGCTGCGGCATTGCAGCTTCTGGGAGGGGAAAGGTGACAATAATGTGTCCGGTTTTGGTTCTTCTCCGGAACTGTCTGGCGTCGGCGTTAGGCAGGAGGCGATACAGAGCCGACTGCCTGTACCTAGCCTTCAGTGGGGGGCTAGATCGGGGGTTGATGGTGGGTGGTGCCAGTCTGTAACAAAAAGAGATCAATTAATTTTGTACTCTGTTTGCCTTAAAAAAGGCAGTTTTTACGGGCAAGGCCCGCAAGCCGGATGAAATTTTTGGGTCACCGAAATGACGCGAGACCGTGTTGCCAGCCCGGCAAGCCGGACGAAAAATGTTGGTCACCGAAATGTCGCGGTACCGTATTGCCGACCTTCCACGAGCAACACAAACAACACAGAACCACACGTCAGTTCGCACTGGATCCAAAAACCCGACTCCGACTGACTTTATTTTCAGAAATTTTCGCTTTTATATCCTTACAAAGTGATACAAGTTTTCTACACTAGGGGCGCTGCTGAGGCAGACATGAAAATGAGGGGTCCGTGCACGGTACTGCGTTGCCACGGGGTTAGTTGCACTGTCGAAAACCCGCAACACGGTATCGTGCTGTCGCGGGGTCGGATGTGTTATCGAAGTGATAAGAAAGTCTGCCACACGGTACTGGGCTCCCGCGGAGTCAATCTATAATGGAAATTCCCGTGTGGTTCCATCACGTCGATAACACTATGAGATGAAACAAAGGTTATAAATCTTACATAAGATACAATGGCATGAGATAATAAGCTAATGGTACAATATAAATTACGAAGATAACATAATGTCGCAAAATTAGGAAGAATCATGATTATGAACAATCGATGATCACGTCGGCTACACTCCCCCCGTGCAGTGAAACTGGACTTATTTTCATCGAGACGTGTTCGTCGTTGTCCACGGCGGCCGGAAACGCTCCCCCCATCGGGAATAATAGCCGGGGCGATGTCGCGTCTCCTGAGAAGACAGCGGGCTTCTGGGATCCGCGTATAATCCTGCGGGATCGGGTCTGTGGTCGGATGGTTGTGATGCTGTACACCTGGGTGTGGCAGCTATCGTCTCTTCGGTGGGGTCCGCTTATGGCAGGGCTGCGTGTAAAGCCGGACACTTCGGGGTACGGGGGCCGGGCAGTACGGGGCTGCACATCTCAGTGCAGCAGTTATTGATGTCTCGGTAGAGCCCGCTTACAGCAGGGCTGCGTGTAGAGCCGGACACTTTGAAGTCGGGTAGTGCGAGGCTGCACATCTCAATGCAGCAATTATCATCACTTCGGTGGGGCCCGCCTATAGCAGGGCTGCGTGCAGAGCCGGAGACTTTGGGGTCGGCTGGTGCGAGGCTGTACACCTGAGTGCGGCAGCCATCGTTTCTTCGGTGGGGCTCGCCTATAGCAGGGCCATGTGCAGCGCCGGATACTTCGGGATCGGGCGGTGCGAGGCTGCGCACCTCCGGGCAGCAGTTTTTGTGACGGGGCCCGCCTATAGCAGGGCCGTGAGCAGAGCCAGACACTTCGGGGTCGGGCAATGCGCAGCTGCACACTTCAGGGCAGCCGTCATTGTTGGGTAGATGGGGCCCGCCTATAGCAGGGCCGTGAGCAGAGCCAGATACTTCGGCGTCGGGCAGTGCGAGGCTGCACACTTCAGGGCAGCAGTTGTTGTCGATTCGGTGGGGCCCGCCTATAGCAGGGCTGTGAGCAGAGCCAGACACTTCGGGGTCGGGCAATGCGAGGCTGCAC
The DNA here is from genome assembly GCA_022606495.2 of Halesus radiatus. Lineage (NCBI taxonomy): Eukaryota > Metazoa > Arthropoda > Insecta > Trichoptera > Limnephilidae > Halesus > Halesus radiatus. The sequence goes on from JAHDVE020006675.1 coordinate 5,752, forward strand.
ACTTCAGGGCAGCAGTTGTTGTTGTGGAGACGGGGCCCGCCTATAGCAGGGCCGTGAGCAGAGCCAGACACTTCAGGGTCAGGCAATGCGCAGCTGCAGACTTCAGGGCAGCAGTTGTTGTGACGGGGCCCGCCTATAGCAGGGCCATGTGCAGCGCCAGATACTTCGGGATCGGGCGGTGCGAGGCTGCGCACCTCCGGGCAGCAGTTGTTGTGAGCAGGGCCGCCTATACTTGGGGCCGTGAGCAAGCAGACACTTCGGGGTCGGGAGCAATGCCTTCTGTTCAGAGCAGCAGTTGTTGTGGGAGACAGGGCCCGCCTATAGGGCCGTGGCAGAGCCAGACACTTCAGGGGTCAGGCAGTAGCACTGCAGACTTCAGGGCAGCAGTGATTGTTGTGGAGATGGGGCCCGCCTATAGCAGGGCCGTCAGCAGAGCCAGACACTTCGGGGTCGGGCAATGCGCAGCTGCACACTTCAGGGCGGCAGTCGTTGTCGAGTAGATGGGGCTCGCCTATAGCAGGGCCGTGAGCAGAGCCAGACACTTCGGGGGGTCGAGCTGTGCGAGCTGCGCACTTCAGGGCAGCAGTCACTGTTGTGTAGATGGGGCCTGCCCTGCTTGGGGCCGTGTGCAGCACCGGATACTTCGGGATCGGGCGGTGCGAGGCTGCACCTCCGGGCCGGCAGTTGTTGTAACAGGGCCCGCCTATAGCAGGGCCGTGAGCAAGCCAGACACTTCGGGGTCGGGCAATGCGCAGCTGCACACTTCAGGGTAGCAGTCGTTATTGTGGAGATGGGGCCCGCCTATAGCAGGGCCGTCAGCAGAGCCAGACACTTCGGGGTCAGGCAATGCGAGGCTGCACACTTCAGGGCAGCAGTTGTTATTGTTTCGGTGGGGCCCGCCTATAGCAGGGCCATGTGCAGCGCCGGATACTTCGGGATCGGGCGGTGCAAGGCTGCGCACTTCCGGGTTTGTGTCAGTGCTCAACAGCAAAGGGAGCCCAGACGCGGCGATCAGTTGCTCGATCTGCCTGTTTTGTTTTCTTATTTCTTGCAACTCTGCTCGCATCCGACGGATTATTTCTTTCTTGGAATCCGCAGAGGCTACTGTGCTCCGTTTCGTGTCGGTATTTGTGGCTAGAGCCGCTGCCGTAACAGCTCGTGCTCTAGCATAACAGGCGGCCGTACTTGATTGTTCGGGAACGTGTGTCGCTGGGTCGGCGGTAACCGGGCCGAGGGGTGCCGGGCCGAGGGATGCGGGGCCAGAGACTGTAGCGCCGAGCGCTACAGAATTGTAACTATAGTCATTCCGTTCGAGCCCGCGGGGAGTGAGGTTGTAAGCAGCTGGGCTGCCATGTAATGCACCGGGCGCTGCGGGGGCAGGGGGCGCAAGACCGGGCCCTACAGCGTAGTGGCGGCTAGCATCCTTTCGCTTGTGGCCGTGGGAAGCGAGGTCCGATGTAGCTCCGCCGGCGTATGACGTGTCGGGCGCTGTGGGTCGTGCCGGGCCGAGGGGTGCGGGGCCAGAGACTGTAGCGCCGAGCGCTACAGAATTGTAACTCGCGTCATTCCGTTCGAGCCCTCGGGGAGTGAGGTTGCAAGCAGCTGGGCTGCCATGTAATGCACCGGGCGCTGCGGGGGCAGGGGGCGAAAGACCGGGCCCTACAGCGTAGTGGCGACTAGCATCATTTCGCTTGTGGCCGTGGGAAGCGAGATCCGATGTAGCTCCGCCGGTGTATGACATGTCGGGCGCTGTGGGTCGTGCTGGGCAGAACATTTCCGGCTGCGGCCGCTGTGTTCCGCCATTTTGTAATGTGCGGAATGCTTCCATCATTAATGCAGCAATCTGGGAGAGCGGGTCCGCTCTGTTATTCTCCCAATTTTGGGTTCGACGCGCCGAGTCATCCGTTGTAGTTTGACCCGGGAATGTCGCGTTCGCGTTTGTGGGCTGCGGTTGACAGGGCTGCAGAGGGGTCGTTTGGCCGTGCATCGCGACGTGGGATGCTGGTAGCCGGTACTCTGCGCCTTGTGGGGCGCCTTGTGTGAAGCCTTGTGGGGCGCCTTGTGTGGTCGTACACTTCTGGGTAACGGCCGGTGACATCTTGTTAAATCACCTGGGTAGCGGCTGGGTACTGGATCCGTAGTCCGGGGATCACTATGTGACTTGATCCGTGCTCGAGAGGACCACTTGTAAGCGACCATTGTCGTTACAAGACTGTAAACATGTAGGGTGCTGGTCAAGTCACTTTCTATGCTTCTGGGGGTACGGGGCCGACTATCCCTGAGGCAGGTTCAGGAATCCTTCAGGTGGGAGGCAGGAGAAATGAAAGACTTTCTTTCGTTACAAGATGTGACTGGGTACGAGTCACGATTGCTCGTCCGAGTGTGACTGGTTTATTTTCAGAAATTTTCGCTTTTATATCATTACAAAGTGATACAAGTTTTCTACACTAGGGGCGCTGCTGAGGCAGACATGTAAATGGGGGGTCCGTGCACGGTACTGTGCTGCCACGGGGTTAGTTGCATTGTTGAAAACCCGCAACACGGTATCGTGCTGTCGTGGGGTCGGATGTGTTATCGAAGTGAGAGGAAAGTCTGCCACACGGTACTGTGCTCCTGCAGAGTCGGTGTATTATGGAAATTCCCGTGTGGTTCCATCACGTCGATAACACTATGAGATGAAACAAATATTAAAAATCTTACATAAGATACAATGGCACGAGATAATAAGCTAATGGTACAATATAAATTACGAAGATAATATAATGTCGCAAAATTAGGAAGAATCATGATTATGAACAATCGATGATCACGTCGGCTACACGAACCTTTCCTCCTAAAGAGCGGCGTCAGACAGGGTGGATGCATGTCCCCGATATTGTTCAACCTTTACATGGACGAACTAACTGAAAGGCTAAACAATGCAAAGGTGGGCTGCCACATCGGAGGACGGTGTCTGAACAACATCAGTTATGCGGACGACATGGTACTAATGGCACCGTCTATAAGAGGGCTGCGCATTCTCCTGAAGATCTGCGACGAGTTTGCTGAAGAAACAAACATGTCTTATAACCCCAATAAAACATCTCTGTTGGTCATAAGATATAGACAAGGCCCGACTAGTATTCCTGCAGCTACCCTGAACGATGTGATCCTGAAGGTGACTGAAGAAACCAAATACCTAGGACATATAATCACCAGTACTCTGATGGATGATGATGACATTGATAGGCAAAGACGAGCTCTCAGTGTAAAATCGAATATGCTCAGTAGAAGATTCCGCCTTTGTAGTACCGCTGTGAAAAGGACACTCTTCCTTGCCTTCTGCGCAACGTTGTACACCTGCGAACTCTGGGCAAACTACAAAAAGAGCAGTATGGAAAGACTTCGTGTACAGTATAATAACGCCTTCCGCATAATGTTTGGCCTCCCCAGATACTGCAGCGCCTCCAGTATGTTCACGGAGGGCGAGTTTCCGGTTTTGCAGCCCTTATAAGATCCAGGGTGGCTGGAATGAGGGAAAGAATAAACAGCTCCAGGAATATCCTCATCATGGAAGCCCGCCTCAGTCCAGCCTCCAGCATCGACGCATACTGGAGAAATATATTGTCCCCTCATAATATAAATGCTGCAGCACCTTAAAGGATTTATTTTCATATACTTATTTAGTTAAATTCTTTTTTTTTTTTTTAAATCTTTATTTTATCTTATTTTTTGTTTTATATGTGCTTATACCTTATACCTTACTACTGTCTCTCTTGTACATATTCTATATATTTGCATGTATATTTCATATGGAATGTGTGGGACTGCACTAACCTCCCCACATACTGGAAAAAACATTTATTATTATTATTATTATTTATTGATCATTATGACATAACGGTTTTACTTAATTAAAATATTTAGAAATAAAATCAGATCAATATATTTTTTTAAATAGTACCTATTTACAGAATCTATAATAGAAAAATCACAAGGAACAAGGAAGGTTAACATGAACATAAAATTAATGAATAACGTAATATTATGACAGTGAGGCAATTGTACAAAATACAGGTTCTCTGTAAATTTTTTAACAACATTGATACTGCCATAAGGTCACAAGTGCGCAATACTAGAATGGGTTCTTCTCTAATGTATCAGCCGGCAAATAACAGAACATCATTCGGACAAAGTTTTTATTGTAAAGCTCCTTTGTTATATACTAGGCTTAGTGACAACATTAAAACTATAAATACGATAAATTTATTTTTAAAAAATTGTCAAAAAGTCTATGTTAGCTGAGAGTGGAGATTTCGCTTTATTCATGTTATCCCTTATGTTGTAATCAATGTTGAAACTTTATGTATGCTCTATATTATCATTATTATTTACTTATTACTATTTACTTTTTTGAACTACCTATTATTATTTACTTATTACTGTTTACATAATTTTATTTACTTATTATTATTTATCGTTTAACTAAAATTGTAAAGTCGCTCATCTCAACAGAGGACTGTCCTAGTGATACGAGTGGCTAATGTTTTTGTTTTGTTTTTAAATTTAAGAATAAATAAATAAAAAACAAAGGAAAGATAAAAGGAAGAACCAGGGTGGTAGCCTGCCATCCTATCCCTGTAATATATACCCCCTTGATAATCGTATCTCTCATTCCTGCCACTGGCTGAAGGATAGGATTAATACTCTAAAAATGTTCTCTTTATGGAATCCCGTCAGACCTCATGTTCGAGTATTGTTGCAAATTGTAGTAAGATATTGGCCCCAATAATTTTTAATCCGATGGATTCATAACGAAATGGAAGCGAAAAACGGATTACGTTTTCTTATTTATATTTATTGTACATTTATTACTTCTCTTTTTCTAACTTTACTCTTAACTATTTTTATTTATTATTTTGTTTTCTATTCTCGTTTTTGATATGTCTCGTATATATTATGTATATACACTCTCCATAGGACGTGTGGGATTGCATTAACCTCATGAAAAATTAATGTTTATTTATTTATTAACAATACGAAACACATTAAAAACAAGTATGAAGGTTTACGTAATTTAATACAATTTTGATATTTTAAGGTAAGGTATAAATATTAAAAATACATATATATTATAGAATTTTTTTCATAGTCCTCCTCACTAGGAGATCCTGTTCTGAGGCGGACCAGGTTTCGCATAAAGGGGTTTCAGCGACTTCTATATTTCAACTTCAAGGTTAGGGTAGGGTCTTTCCAGTAATTTCTATGACGTTTTTTTGAGAATAGTAGTCAGTTCTTGTTCTGGTAATTCCTTAAACCAAGTTTTGCTGGACTTAATGCAATTATTGATAGAATTACTTTTTTTGATATTAAGTGGGAGTTTGTTATATAATTTTACGGCAAAAAATTCAGAGCTTCTTTGTCCAAAAGTAGTATTGCATTTAGGTATATTTATCTTGTCTAATTTCTAAATATATCAAAACCAAGGATGGTTTTTGCAACGACGTCATAATAAACGGTTTATGTAGAATTTCGAACAGCCGAACATTCTTGTTGTTAAATATACCTTAATATTGCACCTCTTGTTTGATATTATGCAACTTTTCAGAATTAAATTATACTAATATATATTAATTGATAAACTAAAGTTCTTTAAAACTTAAGACAAGATTTTTGTGCATAGTGCAAAGGGTAACAATTATTATTTTTATAAACAATAATTATTAATCTAAAACACTCATCCAAATTGAAAAAACCTTCCGAGCAAAGATAAATGTCGCCGGCAGGACTCGAACCCGCACCCTTCTAATGTCCGGTCAGATGCTCTACCAAGCTACGTACGGGCTTATTAACTTGGCGGGTCTGCGATATATTATCGTCATTGTAGAGCATCTGACCGGACATTAGAAGGGTGCGGGTTCGAGTCCTGCCGGCGACATTTATCTTTGCTCGGACGGTTTTTTCAATTTGGATGAGTGTTTTAGATTAATAATTATTGTTTATAAAAATAATAATTGTTATACTAATATAGTTTGATTTTGTTAAAGTTTGCACCTTCACCTTTATGTATCTAAAGCGGTAATTAGACGATACCTATTTTCATCCAGATTGGACGTGGGCTGTCTTTTTCTATGGAAAAATGATGAAAATGAGGACGTGTTCTATTTTTCCGTCCAGTTTAAGATGGCGGACATTATGTCATCAGCTGTTGTCTTTATCTGTCACTGTTTTCGTAAGCATATAATGTGGAAAATTTGCGCGTTTCTTTATTTCTATATTTAATATACTGATAATACAACACTATGTGTTTATTACTACTCAGTATTGTGGATTCGGAGTATATTTTTGATGATTCTTTTACATTTTGCTTTGAGTAAATAATACGCGAACACATTGTCGAGTTTAGCTTGGTTTAGCGCGCTTTCTTTGACCGCTGTCATTCTTTTACATAAGTTTAATGTTACCTATTTTGTGGAGATGGTGCGTGTTTATTTAGGAATATAATTTAAAACATTGTCAAAAAGATTAAATGTTGATTAGGTTGTTTTTAAATTAATTGTGAACGCGTGTTTCTGTTCCGAAATGTGAATTTCGTGCATATTTTTGAAATATTTTTTTTGACATTTTGTGAAGCTGCTGCCATTTTTTGACGATTAAGTATCGTCCCAAAATATTCTTTCTTCTTTAATGGCAACTATGTGTGCAAATGTGCATGAAATTGTAGGTATGAAAATAATGATCGTGTAAAGCAAAGATTTTCTCTATGGCTTCCGAAGTGGCTCCCGTATGGAGATCGGTATGAAAAAAATGATCATCGATTGTATGATTGTACGAACTTCACGTCATAATATCTCCCAAAATTCAGTTTAAGCAGGTAGCGGACGCTGTGTTGAGTTTTATTGTTTACATGGATTCATCTAACTACCATATAGGATACGAAATAGTAAAAAGAATTAAAGATATTCTACGAGTATAGTTCCTTTCTAAAAAATACTTTTGCTACAACTACAAGAAAAAGATTTTTCGTCGTATCAAGAATTGAAAGTGTCAGAAAAAAATTTGTACGGCTATCTTAGAGTAACAATTGTTACTCTAAGATCTATTCGAAGATTCAGTCATGTGGACGAACTGTTCAATAAAACGGTTGATTCCGAACAAATAATTTCAGTCAAATCAAAAAGATCACTCTATATGGTAAGTTCGTAAAACAACGTTTGCAGGCAACAGGTGAAGTAATGTTAATGTTAGATGTCAGTCAAAACGTAAAGTCAACGGAAGTCTAAGTGTTGCTATATGTAAAAAAGGTGGAATTTTATAAAAAATATATTATATATAAATATTAAGAAAATCGTTAACCAGACATTTTTATGTAGTGATGTCATGAGCTAACTAAAGCGGGTTGGATTATTTTTTTTATTAAAATACTATAAGTTTTAATTCTTTTTAGGAACATTTTCGTAATCTGGTAAAACATTTATCCATACGTTTTTTACGAAGTCATTATAAAATCCACGCAAGTGGCCTATTGACCCCGACCTAATATTTTTTTACTGCGTTAACGTTTCGACAAAATAATAAATTTAGTTTCTACTTACCCAGATAATGTGCCTTCCACACGACTGGTTTGCCCGATACTGACTTAAGCCACCGCGTTGAAAGGTTCTACCATTCGGTCGTCCTTTCCTAAAGTCGGTAGCCTTGACTATAGGAAAGGAAGACCGGATGGTTGAGTCTTTCGACGCGGTGGTTTTAGTCAGTGTCGGGCAAACCAGTCATGATACAGTGATAAGGATTAGGTACCTAACCGCATGGAGCGAGTTTTCCAGTGTTATTTTGATTAAAACTTGTGCAACGAATCTCAATGCCTTCTGGGTGTTAGATAAACAATAAACACGTGCGCCCGGAAGCACTTCTTGCCGATAAGCACAGGTTGAACTGGAAAAGGAAACTCATTCGATTGAAGTCGTGGAAAGTATTTACCTACTTAAGTACTTCTCCCTGATATTTATAATCTAATGTTTCACAATAAAACACTCGAAAATATGAGAGGTAAATAGTTTTAGATTAAATAGATCACAATAAGCAAACACATTGTGGATTGACATGATGTATTAAATAACAAGACACTTTGTTTTTAATCCACTTTTATTTTTTATTTGTCGACTAGTTTCGATTCGGCAGAATGTGTCTTGTTATTTAATAAATAGTTTTATTTAAATAATACTGGGTACCTACCTCTGGATCAGAGGTTCCCAACCTTATTTGTTTCACCGCCCCTTTTTGGACTATATTTCTCATCAGCGCCCCCCGGTTTCTTCATACACGACAATGCGATGAAATCTAAATATATACACTATGATTGAGAGAAAATAACTCTCATTTCCGCAGTCGACTCTGTACCTCGATATGATCTTTTCACCACCCCTGTTCTCTAAAATGACAGCTTTTTGCCTTTGATAAATATTTAAACGCATATTTTATATATTATATTATGTAGTCGTGGTACATTATTGTTCCCCTGACAACAGGTCCCGAGAAACCTGGTTAGGTGTTATAAAACCGTAAAGAAAATGACAAAATAAACTATTAATCCATCTATAATTTAATAGAATAATTAAACAGTTCATTTTGTTGAATGATTATTTCAACGATAAATTTGAATTCATAAGGAAAATTTATTAAAAACATTTTAGTTTCTAATCCCCCTCCCATTTCAGCCCTTCATTGCCCCCTTGTAGCCCTTCACCGCCCCCCATTTGCCTTGAGGTCACCACCGCCATATGGGGGCGATATCGCCCACGTTGGGAATCTCTGCTCTAGACCAACCTACCTACTTTTGAAGAGGGAAAATCAAAACATATCTGTCTATATAAGCCCTGGTTTTTGGCATTTTCCTCAGCTCATCGTCAATCTTCCGGATTATATTAAGAGGGTATCTTGTAGTAGCGTGCAGTCCATAAAGGCTAAAAAAACGGTGCCTACCCTAATAAAAATGAACCATAAAAAGATATTTAAAAAATACGTTAACTGTCTGATCTGATCGAAATGTATTTTTTCCAGGAATTTGGGAAGGAACTTGTACAGAGATTTATTCAGTTGGCCACAAAAATCAGCGAAAGATGATAATAAAATGGTTATTTTCAATTAATCAATTACACTTCATACCTACACGTGAAAACTACACACTGCCTACCTTTGGTAATAGAGGAATGTACGCCAGTGGTATTTTGAAATTGTCGCTCCTCATAATGTGACCATGGATTTTTCTTCTTATTACCTAAGTATATCTAGTAGATCTTTGCAATTTTTGATGAATAACGTCTACATTGATTGTCTTATATCTTAACACAATTTATTATTATATTACGTACGCGCACCTACTTATTTTCAAACAAAACAAAACTTTTCATGAATTCAATTTTTAGGTTTCAATGGAGTACGCCTGCCCGCAGTACCTACATACAAAATGTAGCCCGCCTTCGTGGAATCTGGCAACACCGAAAAGACACCAAAGACAAATTAAATGACACAAACAAGCTAATTTCCCCTGAGCCAATGGGGGCCAAGTAGACCCAAGCCCCCGCTCCCATTGGCTGCAGCGGCTTCGTTCGCTACATTTCCGCTACTAACTTGCCGCTTTGTGGATTCTGCGCATAGACCAGGAGAAGAGAAGTACAACATTTCAATGGTGAGTACCTGCCCATTGCCTATGTATCTACATAATTTTCTTACGGCGAAGATTTCGAGTGCTGGTATTTCAGTTGCTTGTTTCCAAGCATAAGTTTGTCAGGAAATCTACCCAATCCTACTCAAAGAACGTAAATATCGCTCGAGCCGAGCTTAAAAAGCAACGTTAAAAAGATCGTTGTATTTTTTAAAATAGTCTTGCCATTATTTCTGTTTGTTCATTCGAAGTTCCTGCCCTTTATCAGTAGGTAGTTAGGACCTACCTAAACAAATTTAGAAAGTTGTATCAACTCTAATAAACGTGTTGGTACCTACCTAACTAAAATTATAAGAATAAAATTTGTCATCTATCTTCACCCCACTGTGAAACGATTTCACCAAAAACAAAGTAGAATTATTTGAAAATTGCCACCCCTGTTAAAAATCTAACCCAGCCCCGACGCGCCCGATCGTTCGGAAAAACGTCTACCGCTTCCAATTAAAGGAAAATTAAAAAGTGTTCCCTGATCCTCCGCGCGACTTGTTTCCAGCTTAACAATACCATCGTGCCCGCTGCGGGCTCTGTTCCCGCTACACCCTCCACCCTCCCTCCACACTCTCAGTACTCTCCTCTCTCCTCTCTGCACCCGCAAGGCGGAGAGAGTGGAGAAAGCTGAACGTGTGGAGAAAGCAGAGGCGTAGCGGCTGAAGGCAAAATCATATGGGGAGGTTGAATGCTCGATCCAGGCGACCCATCGGCGTCGTTCGCGTCGGCAATATCAGAGGGCCGACCCGTACTAAGGTGAAACTGCGCAACTCACCCCCAAATATTTTAAAGACCATTGGCCATTCGATAAAACCATCGAACAAAATAAATCTAATATGCCACCTGCACGGAGTCTTAACTATATCGGTACCTATTCAAAAACATACCCCGAGCGGTGCACTGCTTCAATCTGGTTGTTAAGGGCGAAGACTCAAAGATAGCGCTAAACGTCACTTTGCGGGTTGCTAACGTTAGAAATATATCAAATAATGTATCTGTAAATTCTATACGAGTGGTTAGGAAAATGTCTAAGGTTCCGAATGGCGACAATTCTTAAAGTGCAATGCTTTCCATTCTATATGAAATATGTACTGCAATATTAAGAAAAACGCTAAAAGTGCCTTCACTGTTTTGTTAACTACGCATATTACAAACAGTTTTAATAAAAATCCTTCCATAATCTCACTTTAATAAAGGTTAACAACCGATTGAGTTAATTGGAAATACTACAAAGTACCTACATTTCTACTGTTATTCACTTAAACTTTATGAAATATTTTATTCTATGGCGCCATATAAAATTCCATACGAAAGAATTACGCCGCGCGCTGGTCACGAGATTTCGCGAGAGCGGGTCATTCACGAGCTGACTCCAGAGGCGAGAGCACGTATGTATTTACTGTCATTATTTTCTACGCGGCTACGAGATATTTAATTTGATTAGTACTAGGAACGCTGAGGAAACCGGTGTTATTCGATCGGGGTAAGCAGAAATTAAATCATTATTATTCTCCAACTAAATTTATTTGAAATCGTCTTTTAATAAATTGTTTTCTTTTTACTTATTCAAAATGGGAAAAAATAAAGGCAGACATGTGTATAATATACAAAATAAGAGACCTGTTTCCTGGAAGAAAAAAAACGACTAAGGTAATAATAATAACATTATTGAAATACATGTTTTCAGGGGACACTTCGAACTTCTAGAATTTTTAAACGATTTCTATCAAATCGGGTACAATGGAGTTCAGGGGTACACTGAACTCGAATTTAACGACAAAATGCATAATTTCGGTGGCATTTTTTAATTTCTTGAGTTCTTTACCGATTTCGTTCAAAATCGGGATTAGGGTGTTTGGACATGTACTGAACTCGAATTGAACGTCAAATTGCATAATTTCAGAGGCCATTTTGAATTTCTTGAGTTCTCTGCCGATTTCGTTAAAAAATTGAATAAGGATGTTATGAGATGCACTGAACTCGGCTTGAACGTCAAATTGCACAATTTCAGCGGTCGCTTCGTTAGATTGTTTAATTGTGAAGAAATAAACACTTAATAGTAACAAAAAATAAAAATAAAAGGCACTATGTATAGGTACTGTCAATTATTAATATGTTATGTAGGTACTAAAAAACAAACAATGTGTTACTTTCCTAATATCCGCATATTCTCATAAGTTACCTTATCCTATACCAACAGATTGACATACTTTACTTACATATAGTCGGCGGTGTAAATTTTGTGAATTAAAAATCAACTTTATACTTTCGCTTTTCCTCTTTTGTCCGACTGAAAATTTAAGTTTGTCAACCTTCTATTAATTTATTTTTATGCATTGAATAAATAATAAATGTATTCAGCAAATGTCTTTTATTTTGTATTTCATCAATTGCCAATACGGCGCGGGCGTGTTTTACATTATCCACATTTCCCCCAAAAAAGTCGGCGGCTTGCGGTGCTACGTTCTATCGAGTTTAGCGGCTAAAATACCTAACGGCGATGAGTACGTGGTCTTATACTGGACCCTTAAGTGGCTTTAGGAAGTATCGCATAGCCAACGTACGTAATTTTGTATGGGATTAGAGGGATGCATACAAAACAGGCTGAACCAGGAGGTAGAAGATTTTATCAAATTTCTATACAAAAAAGAACAAAATTTATGTAATTTTATTTATTTATTTATTTACTATCAACCGTATAAATATACCATAAACAATAATTACATGTCACAGTTAACTACAAGCATAATACCATAGCACAAATATTTTAAAAGATGTTAATTAGATGTTGATTAAATGTGGCATTAGGTCGTACAATGACATCAGAGTACATAAAGAATAAAAGTTCGTGAAGGACATAAAAGATATGCGTACATATAAAACATATAGTAAACTTAAGTTACATTAATACTGATTGATTTTGGTCAATGCATTGGGTCATTTCTCGATAGTCTTCCCAAGTCGAATAGGGTAGGAGTTTATGGTTTTTGTTCGTTGGCGAAAATGGAGAATTTCGAGAAAAAAATCACGTTATCGCAAATTTTCCGGTCTCTAATTATTAGATACCAAAGTTTTTGGGATGGATTTTATTCAATTGCACACTCTACTGAAAGGCAATTACCGCAACCTGCTGCCTGTATTTGGTTTGCTATTGATTGTTTAAAAAATCTGATTATAGATTTAATGAAAATTATAAATGTTTTTTGGTTGATACCAGTTGTAGGTTTTGCCTTTTTTATCAATTAAAGATAGATATGTAGTGTGGGAAATATTCAGATAAAATCTTAGGAAAGTACCTACTTACATTAAATATTAAAAATTCTATGAAAAATTCCACAAAATTGTAGGTAAAATTTGGAAAAAAACTTCATATCTAAGTACATTCTTGGTGTATTTTATTTCTATACTTAGTTACCATTACTGTCGCTACATGGCGCTGCTCCCCAACTCAAACACGAGAAATTTTTCTCTATTGAGTTGGGTAGTTTTTGTTAAATAAATTTATACTTTTTTTTTGTAATTAAGATATATATATATATACTATTACATAGTTTATATGTATTTATATTAAATAATAAAATAACAAAAAATGTTGTGGAATCAAACAGGGTTCTTTTTGTTAAAAATATCTTTGGGGGTGCTTTGTAAAATAATTTTATTTGCTCGTTAGGCAGACCCCAATTCTGCCAAAAAAACGCACCGTTAGAACGTTACATCCTTATCGTAACATCAATTTTTTCCTTAGTTTAATTTTTCCGTCGCGCCATTGTAGGTAGGTACATGGGTAGATACAGGAAAATTAGAATAAAGGGATTCTTGCTTGTGTAGTGGTGCACTGGATGAATTGTTTATTATTATTTACCCTTTTAATGTTTGACGTTTTGGTAACTATTAATTTTATTATTTATGCTCTTTCCGAAAACATTTATTTTCTGACACTATTCTCCGAACAGATCCAATAGAATTTCCGGTTGATTTGGCAGCCAGGTGTGCTGACTGTTCTCATTTAAAAAATACGTATTTTCTGATTCAAAGCAGATATTCATACATATTTTATAAAACTTCCTTGGTTGGGCTGGACAATGGTTTACCACGACCAGATATTATTTTTAACTTCATTTTAAAAATCATAATCTAATTTTACTGAGAGAAACTTAACTACCTCGACTTAATCAAATTACTTAGGTACCAACCTAAAATGACAATATTTGAAGATTATGACAAACGTCGCAACGCACCCAGTATACAAATATTATAGTTTCAAAATAGTTCGAATCAGTATGAGGCATGCTAGCGATGCTGTCGGTGTGCACAAATACATTCAAACGTGCGCTCTTTAAACGGATTTGATTGCACTTCTTCGTTTTCTAGGAGCATCATTGAAGTAGATAGCTATAGGTAGAATGTGATTTTTTTTTCAGAGACTCAACTGCTCCCAAACGTTTCGAGCCAGTGAGACTATGGCATTCCCAATTGGGGTATGTTGTGAGGCTGAAGGTAGTATGGGGGGGGGAAGGAAAGTGGGGAAGTAAGTACTTACCTGATTATTCAGATGTGGTCACCAAACACGGTTAAAACCATTTGAAGCAAAGTTTCTATTCTGAATGGTGGTCTCTCATCAGGGCGACACTAAAAATATCTATGTATTATTTTAAGTATGAGTGAATGTGCTGTGTGTTTTGTGTATTATCGATTTTTTTTAGTTCAAACAATACTTTTGTAAACAGTTAATTTGTTTTACAACTATGCGCATGGAATATAGCTGTACGACAGTTAAGTCTCCAAGACATGGTAACATACGTAAGTAGAAATATTAATTCATCTACTGTTCACCTTTGTTGCAAATTATAATGAATTATACACAAACAATGTTATTGCTCAATTTGTTTGTCAGGCATTTTAAATATTTTGTTGTGTTATTTTGTGAAAAAGATCTATACTATCGATGTACCTACTATAATATAGATATATATATATATATTTTAAACCCTTTTTTTTTTTTTACAGTAACTCCACACAGGAGACCAACGAGGAAATAATTTCCCTCAAGGCCTATATCATCTTTGGGGATGCTGTGTGGAGGATATTTTAGAGGATAGGAAGGAGTGAACTTGGGTCTTGAAGAGACCCATGTTATAGGATGGAGGAAACATAGAGGCCGGCAGATCATTCCACAGACAAGCTGTTGAACACAAGAATGAATCGTAGAAGCGACCCGTTCTCATATGACAAATGTTGGGCGCGCGTTTGGCGTGTTTCCTGACTATGCACCGGTGCAGAAGGCATCAATGACGCTAGTTCCTCCGAGTATCTTCCATAAAAATACCGGTAGAACAAGGACAGCATTCCCACCTGACGTCTATGCTCCAAAGATTGCACTTTGTTTGTTAAGATAGGCGAATCTATCAAACGGACCGCCCGTTTCTGCACAGGGTCAAGGGTTTTTTCAGATATTTTGGGACTCCCTACCAGAGGTGGCTGCCAAATTCTATAGTGGGGCGCACTTGCGATTTGTACAAGGTCAGCAGTTGTGTACTATTAAATGTATCTGCGGGCTCTGTACAATACGCCCAGCTTCTGAGAGGCTAACTTTACTCTGGCTTTCGATGGAGCCCCCATACCTGAGCTGGTCACTTAAGGTTACACCAAGCATATCAGGAGGGCTTGTTGGGAAGATTGCTTCCATTAAAGGAGACTAGATTGTCATTTCGATCCCTTTTAGACGTAATCAGACATGATTGGGTCTTTGAAACATTAAATTCGACGAGGTTATTCTTACCCCAAGAGGAGACCCTCTCAAGGTAACCGTCCATTCTCTGTTTACTATTAGAAATTAAATTTTACTATTAAATATGTAAAAAACCTCTAAAGGGCGTATGCAATACAATAAACAAAGGAATCAATTGTGAAATATCATAAATGCATGGTTCACTGCTTTGATGCGCCACAGAATAGCCGGGACGAGTCAGCGCTACCGAAGATCGGAAAACACTCTTGTCCAGGTTGTCGCCCAGTGGCAGGGCGCGCCACTACATCGTAGATGGAGAATTTCCCTCAGGCCACTGTAGCATAAGTTCTAAATATGTTATTTTAATTTAATTTAATTTAAATTTATTTTATATATTCTATTTCTACATCTTGAATTTTTTTTAATTATTTTTTAAATGTATTCTTTTTATATGGCAGACAATTGTATTGCACTAGCCGCTTTGTTCTGCTGAAATAAACACATAATTATTATTATTAATCAAAAAAATATTAATTAAATCAATGTGAAATATTTTGTGTACACCACTGTTTAAAATATAAATATCATCATGTTTCGGAAGCGACGCTTCCTTCATCAGGATATACTGTACAGTAATTATACATTTATCGAAGAAAAAAAATTGTTTTAGATTCATGTCGGGTCTCTACTCGAGAACTCGAGAAAAAAATCGGTTGCCATTTTGCCCTGGCGATTAACACACTTCCTTCGCGCCACTGCATTGAACAGTGTACCAGCGTAGGTACATAACACCCCCCGCCATTATTCAAGTCATTATTTACGGACGTGTTACTATTCGGTAGGGCGTACCGTTATAATTGACATTCCATTCAAATAATATTGTAAGGTATTATCGGTGGTAGTGGAGGCGGGGGAGGGGGGGGGGGGAGCTGAATTGTTTGCGATAATTTCGTGGCATTGCTGATTTCCACGGATAATGGAAATCCATTGATTTCGGATTGTCGCTCTGGTTTTTAATCAAAAGATCAGCCTTAGGTAGGTTTTATTTACAAAAGAGAGTCAAACATTCCCGGGTTACGATCAACCGGATAATATTTGAATTCCTCCTAGTTCCATCGTTATAAGTGGAAAACGTTGCTTGTGCAGTGATGGAGTCCATATGCCTCCACCCTTTCCTCCATCCATTCCTTTATTAAAAACGAGCAAGAACACACGAAATAGTATATCCAATAACACATGTGTTTCTGGTTCTTTTGAAGGAATATTCCTTGTCCTTTTCCTTAGGCTCAGATACTTCCTCAGGTTCTCTCGGATGACAGCTGTCAGCTGTCATTCGGTGAATGACATTCATTTAAAAATATCAATATTTGCGTAGTTTTAACAAGAGAAAAACTCAATATTAAGTAAGTTACCAATGAAACAAACAATATTTTTTTTTTATATATATTTTTTATTTTTTATATTTTCATATGAAGCGGTAACTTGGTGTTGTGACATTATAATTTAAAAAATAAAACAATAACTTTGTTTTACATCACTTTTATTTATACTTTAGTCGACCGGGTTTCGCTACTACCGTAGCTTCTTCAGGGCAGTATACAACTAAACTATGAACCAAGATGCACATGTGTTATAGACAAACAGGCGAGTGAAGGGCCAAGGGTGGGAGATCAGCAGGTACCTGCTGACCTGGAAGGGTGTGTACTTTGTTTATTGGGAATAATTTAAGGATTGGACTTTTATTTAAATTTATTTGATTATTTATGAGTCTACTATTAGTGTTTTTGGCTTTCCTTAATTCTAATGCCTCTAAGTTATCCAGTCGAATGCCGGTTCCATTTTTATGTAGTAAACTAGTGCCTGTATTCTTTTTATTGAATGTGTGGTCTGTTTCTAAGAGATGGTTAGCAAATTCGGAGAACCTATTATTCGGAGAAACAAACAATGTTAATTATAAGTCAACAATGAAATAGTAAAAACAATGCACAACGGTAGGCGGGCGCATAGATATACCACGGCGGAAAATGTCACTTTCAGAAGTAGTGACGGAATAAAAAGGTCATTACTATCTAGTGAGGTAGGTACCTTTTTACCAAACGTAATTATACGTTAAAAGGCGCATTTATGCTATTTAATAATTAAATAAAAATGGATGAAAATGTAATTGTTTTTAAAAGTATTGATTCAAATCACTTGGTGTTTTCGAATAATCTCTTAACAATCTGTTTAGACTTTTTTTTACTATATTTCTCCGGAATACCACAGTTAAGGAATAAGTCTTTGAGCTCAAGGAAAATGATAAGGAATTTTCCTTAAAAAAAGAACCAGAATAGGCCTCCAGGTTCTCCTAACAATCCTCTACTAATTTCTCCTCACGGATTTATTTCAGCTTCACATTTCTCAATAATGGAGTTGCCTGGTAATAACTGGATCTGGATAGTTGGGAATCTTGCGCGGAATCTATATATATATATGTTTTATTTGCATTTACAAAAGAATAAATACAATCCAAAAAATCCCGATAAATTACTTTTTTGTAGTTTGTCTAACGGGAGCTTGTTATTCAAAACTCAAAATTTACATATAAAATAAAAACACTAAAACTTAAAACATAAATATTTCTCAAGAATTTTACTCAAAAATATTTCTACAAAAATAGATAAAAAAATAAAATAAAACAAAAACATAAACGATAAAAATAAATCATCCATAAAATAATATTTTCTTATTATTATCTAATACAAATAGCTTCTTTCAGCTACCCAAGTTTTCAATGTATTTATTAATTGTTTAGTTTTAATACAGTTTTTATTTTTTCATTTCAGCGGGTAACATATATAAATAGCTAGGAATCATGTAATCTAAAGTTCTTTGTCCATATTTGTTTGTATGCTCAGGAACCATTAATCCTTCATTAAAATTGAGACAAGTATTGTAACTGAGGTCTAGTCTATTTGTATTATATATTCTGTTATTAATGTGCTGAAATATAATTTTGTACCACAGAATTGATCTTACTGAAAGAATTTTGAGACTGATAAAAGTATGGAATATTATACGTTTGTTCGTATAAACTTTTATGATCTAATCATTTAACCAATGAATTTTGCACTGATTGAACATGATTAATTTTTGTTTTACAGGAAAGTCTCAATTCTGTAATTCCATACTTTATAATAGATTCCGCTAATGACAAATAAATTATTCGAAGTGTACAGATTGGAATAAAGAATTTTAATTAAAATAATCTGCTAACAATTGATCTTAGTCGTACACAAACCTTATTTATTTGATACAATACATTTCATGTAAATAACATGAAATTCTGTTGTAGGAGATAACCTCATTTTGGATGATGGTCTACGAATATGGTTACGTGATTATGTTGTAATCTAATTGAATCTGATTTGAAAGACCTCCCTTACAAATATTCCTGATGACCCTTGTAAAAAAAGAAAACGTTTCTCCACTGGGTCACTTCCCAATTAGCCCTCCACTCTAGCAAAAGATCATCCCCTACGAGTGGCGGTAGAAAGAGGGCACAACCGCATTGTGCAACAGCCTGAGGGATGTTTACTATCCTCATTGGAGTCAGTTAAGTGTGGGGTGTGGGGTGGGTATATACTGCAGGCTGTAGGGTATGGGGTGGGTATAGGTTGCGGGTTGAGGGGTATAAGGTATAAAGCAAGGGGTGTCTTCAGTTTCCTTCTTCGTAGGGGTTGATAAAGAAGTTAAACGTTGCGGTGAATTGGAAAGCAATTAGCTTGTTTGTTTTTTGGATTCACAATTGTTGAATTGCTGTATAGGCCACTCGTTTTAAAGAGATTCCTGCTTGTGTAGTAGTGCACACTCATAGAGGTTCGAAATAGTTTAAAACACACGCCCGTAATCCCCCTCCATCACGTAGAAGTCCCACGATACAGTAAACCACTACACAAGCAATAATATCGTAAAAATAATTCTTCTGTACAGTCTGACATTTTAAAGTAGACAAAAATAGAGGGCGCTGCGATCGTTTAAAAGGTTTTAACTCTCAACACAAAGATGGATCATAGGAAAAACAAATTAAGTTTGAAAAAAGCACAATGGTGCAAATGTTTCGATTTAACCAAATGGTGTTCCTAAATTAGCGATACTACGTCATATTCTAGGATAATTTCATGTTTATACATTTATTATTATTTAACTCTTTGCGAGGAAGAAAATTAAACGGAAAGGCGGTTTTTTATTTCTGTAATTTTATGTATTGAAATTAAAATGTATTAGATGTTAGATAAATAAAAAAAAATAAAAATTAAAAAAACGTGAAAAACTGAAGTACGTTGTTTTGCGTTGTTGTTTTTTTTTTTAACAAATTGTCAAATGCGAATACGTGAAAACATTTGAGTGTAAAGGAATCATTTTAAAAACGAAGTGAGAAGCTTGGTGTTGCCATAGTAATGACATTTTGCAATTCTTAAATAAAAAAATAAATATCTGCAATTAAATGACAATGTTTTATTTTTATTTTTATGTCAATGGCTTTTGAATGACATAATAATAATAATAATAATAATCGGATGATTTGTATAGCGCAGTTTTTGTGAAAAATCACCTCAAAGGCTCAAGGTCATATAATTGTTATATATATATATATCCCATACCTACCTTCTTTTTGATTTGTTAAATTCGTAAAATATTTAGCTAATAATTATTTTTGGATAAAGAAAATGGGGTAACTAACAAGTATATACGTAGAAAAGACGTTATTTTCGACATATCTCCTTTTTTATATGAATACCGCACAAGAGTCCCAACTGTTCCCAACCATCTGGAGCCAGTGAGACTATGGCATCCTCAATTGGGGAATGTTGTGAGGCTGAAGGTATTGGGGAGGGGAAGGAGACGGGGAGAGGAAGGTGGGAAATACCTGGCTATTCAGATATTATTGGCTGGTCGCCAAACACGGCTAAAAGCCATTTCAAGCAACGTATCATTTCTGAATGGTGGTCTTTCACCAGGGCGATACTGAGTATCTTCCACTCTGGAACGTGCGCAAATATACTATATATTATTTTTAAATGACTTAATTGTGAAAATTTGCATCGGAGGTTGCTAAAACCACCTTCCAACTCTGTAAGGGGAGAACACATCCCCACTGCTAACATTACAAAATCGGCTGTGTGAAAGTCCCATTTGGAGGTTTTCCATATTCTAATGTTTCAAATAAAACTTACAAAATGAAATTTTCAATACGTGGGTGCCTAACTGATTAATTAAAAATATACAAAAAGTTCGCAAATCTGAAATGTCTCTGTTGAAATAAATATCAAGTCATATCATTAAACTCACGAAGATTCAAAGTAATTTGATAGCGCCCCCTCCCTATCGGCGCCCGCGGCTACGCAGTGCTATTATAGTCCGTACGGTACAAGTTACCGACACATTGGCGCTCAAAGCAATCTGTCTACTGTGGAACAAGTTAACTCTGTTCTACTCTCTGCTCTCTCTGCTTTGGGGGCTTTCTTCTTTCTTCTGTCCAGGGAAGCGACAAATTCCTCCTCGGGCTTGGGTACGTACCACCACCGGGATATTGTAGATAGTGGGATTATAGATGTGGAAGAAGTAGGGTAAAGATGAAAAAATATCATTTTAGTGAGATTTATTAAATTCTTCACAACACAATATCACGCTGGGAGCTCTCTCAAATACCGCTTTCAAAGCAAAACACCTTTTCAGTATCATGCTTTTTTCCCATCCCTTACATATCTCTTCTCCACCCTTGCTCCACCTCTTCTCCATCCCTTCCCCACCCCTTCCTTTCTCAAACACTTTCCCGAATCTTCAACCATTCCCTACCCCTCCCCCCCGATACCCTTTTCACCTTTTCCCTGCCCTTTTTACGCCCGTTCCCCACCTCTTCCCAACACCATCGCCATACCTACCACACCTTTTCCCCGCCTTTTCCTCTACAACTCTCTCTACAACCCTACCTTATCCCGTCCGCATCCCTTTCCTTCGCCATCCCTTTCCTTCCCCATCCCTTCCTCATCCCTATCCAAATTAATTCCTTACCTCTTTCCCCATCCCCTCCCTTCTCCAGCCCTTCCCCCCTTTCCCCTCCCATCACCAGTAAAATACGAAATTAAGGTTATTTATTTTCATTGTCGTCAACCAAAATTTATAAAAAAGTTGACTACTCGGGTTCCCATTTTTTGTCTCGATTAGTACGTTTACTCGATTCAGGAATAAGTACCCGAATAAGTATTTGAATGTAATATAACCGACGATAATAGAATCGAAATAAATTAACAATTTTTTTAATAAATAAAATAATTGACCATTTAATTATTTTTTAAGTAAATAATTTTTTTTTTATTATAAATTAAATTGCTTGCGAATTGATAACAATTAAATAAATAAATGCAATAAACATTATTGCCATTTCATAATATAATTTTCGCAATTATGATGTGATTTTTTTTCTTCAATTAATTAAACTATTATTTTATTCTGCATATACAAAAAATATATTAATAGTGTAATACATTAAAAAAGTAGGTTGCTAAAGTACTTCTTGAAAAACCAAAGTCGTAATTTATTTTCTGAAAATAACATACATTCCGAAAAGGTTTGAAACTTCGCTACGTACAAATAGTATTTGGTCAGAAAACAATAAATAAATAATATTTCTAATGAATAAAATAAACCAACATTTAATTGTTTTTTAAAGCAATTAAAAGAAACATTTTTTTTATAAAGTAAATGCCTTGCGATTTTATAACAATTAAATAAATAAATGAAATAAATATAATCGTGTTTTCATAACATAATTTTAACAATAAAAATGTGATTTTGTTTCAATTAATTCAATACATGTTTTATTCTCCATATTTAAAAAAATATATATATGTTGCTAAATTACTTCTTGAAAAACCTATGTCGCAATTTATTTCCTGAAAATAACATCATACATTCCAAAAAGGTTTGAAACTTCGCTATCTACAAATAATGTCGCTCGGAAAACCTAACCTGTAATAATAATATTATTTATTTTAGCTTTCCTGCTTGCCGCTTTTGTAATTAATGAACTGGTATACTTTTATTTCCATTATATTTATGTATATTATATTATATTCTACCAATCTAAATCATGCGACTTCATAAGCAGTAAAACAAACATTATACTTAAAGTCATTTATATTAAATCTCGAAACATTGGCCTTTTTGTTAATATAACTTAAATGATTTAATAAAAAGTTAATTAATCAGAAAAAATTATGTTACGTTTTTCCATAAAAAAAATAAAAAAAGCGTCTCGCGACGCACATTCCTTCGAGCCGGATTTGAACCAGCGGCCTATGGATATCTATACAACTTCACATTACAGTCCACCGCTCTACCAACTGAGCTATCGAAGGTGATGTCGGTAGCGTCAAAAATGTTAACCACCTTTATACAATGTGTTATTATTATTATCGCGTATTAGATTATTTGCCTTTTATGTGAAAATTGAATGTGAAATCATATAAAACGAGTAAATTAAAAATTCAAAACTAAAGCTTTGTACAATTGTCTCTATGTATTAGTACGATGATGATCAATTAAAGATAATTATTATCATGTTTTTTGTACAGCTATTATTGAATAAAAAATAATTAGTACCTACCTAACTAATCACATACTTTCCATAATTTTGAAAAGTTGAAGGGACTTAAAAAAAAATATCTACTAAAGCATGTTTGTTTTTGTGCTCCCACTCTGCACAGTTAAGTATGACGATCTGGAACGATGTAAACAAAAGTTTTTTTTTCATCACGGACAACCACTTGGTGGTGATGGTTTTATAATATTTTTGCTTTGATAATAATGATGAAAATATTATTTGTTAGACAACAGTAATTATTAATTAATATTTATTGAAAACAGAAAAAATAAAATTAATTTTAATAATATATATATTTTTTTAATAAAGTAATTTTTTTCTTTTAATTTAATGTATAAACGTATACCTATACATATTTTTGATTTTACATTATAAAATACATTTTAATTTGATTTAAGTAGGTGTGTAACTTTATTTGGTATAGGTTGACAACTAATTTATTTATTTTATTGATAATACATATTACATACTCGTACATTTATTAAATAAAATAAATCGTTTGTTTTATTTAATAAATATGTCAAACCACAAAAGCAATTGCTTTCTACCTACCTACCTAACTCAGCCAAATTCTTATTTAGTTTCACTTACTTTCAGTTGTAAAATAATTATAACAAAAAGCAAAATCTGTACGAGATTAAAATGTTGTGGTACAAACCAAAAAAATGAAACAAAAAAAATAACTAGTGAATAAAACAAAGTTATTAAATTAATTATTTAATTTTAAAATAAGTAATAGATTTAATTTCTAGATATGCATTTTAAAATATCGAGTGATTAATAGCGGTTTGTGCTTTGCTAATTTAATTTCTTTTTTTTTTCCAAAGGTAATATTCACGTAACAGCAGGTCAGCCGCGAGTGTGATGTCATCCATCATCCTGCCAGTTAAAACCCTTTAAATCTACTATTAAAATATGATGTAAAGTGAGATCTACTGTTCTCTCTTTCTAAGAAACATCTCTGACCTTAAGAGAAAGGGAGATAGAACGGATATTATGAGGACCGTCATTTGGTTCCCAATACGGAACAACTAGAATCGGCAGGTAATGTTTTCAATAAGTGGCGCGGTTTTGAAAAGGTTCTAAAAGGTAAGAATTAAAAATAATATATTATGAAAGCATGTCACTTACTAACTCATTAACCAACCATCACGCCATTTCTCCGCAGGTCTAGGCAGAGAGAAAGTACTGCCAAGCAACTCGGTCTTGGCAAACAGTCCTTGCTTCATTCACATTCCCCGACTTTTTACACCATTTGCATTTGCGTCATAATATTCTCGTTACACTCCTTTTTTCGTTCATCCGCTCTACTTGCCGAACCCACCTAAACGTCCCTTTCTGAATTTTTGCTTATTACACTTACATCAGCCTTGCATTCTTTGCGAATAACAATATTTTTCACATGGTCGTACATGGTTTTACAGGGATATCATTTCTACGGCATTCAGTCGACTTTGATCTATCCTTTGCTAGTTCCATGTCTCACTGCCATACACCGTGGTTGGTATCAGCACTCCACTCCATTAATAGAGTTCCCTGCATTCATCCTTCTTTCAATATCCCTATCAGCATTCCATCCTTCGTAAACATACGAGTACCTACTTCCCAAGTACACAAACTCATCCACCTGCTCCAAGTATTCATCATTCACAACTATATTGCACACTATTTTTGTACTCTTTCAAACACCACGACTTTAGACTTATTTAGATTCACCATTAGATCATTCTTCATGCATACTTCGTTCATCCTAGATATAAGAGACTGTGGATCTTCCACACTGTTAGCACCGCATCACCAGCAAACTAGAAAACATGTTTAATGATGAATATTAATTTTTGTTTCGTAATTGGGTTAATACTCGTACGATGGTAAGACCGTTTTTTTTAATTGAGAAAGGCACCCGTTATAATGTCACATTATACACAATTCTAAGATATAGTATGATTTAAGCGTTGTCTAAACAAAATAAAATTAAACATGGCGAAAGAACCCTGAACTACATTGTATCCAAAATATTAAATAAATTACCAATTACAATTAAAAATAGCTCCTTCAATAAATGTAAAATTACTCTGACTGTGGTGTCATTATTAATAAAATTAATAAGAAATATTTTGTGTAAACCACTGTTTAATATATAAATATCAACATGTTTCGGAAGCGAAGCTTCCCTCATAAAGGTACACAAAAAATATAGATAAATAATAAACATAGAAAAATAATTATTTTAGAATAGACTAATTATAAACATCAACCAAAATTGTTAATAAGTGATGAAAGTAGGTAAATCATTTAAAAAAAAAAAATATTTAAATATAAAATAATAAATTTATATCAGAAATTTATAAAAAAAATCTGTTTTATATTTAATATAGATAAATCAATAAAATAACAAGGCATGAAAAATAAAATAATAATAGTATTATTTTTATTATAATTTTTATTAATAATATTCCAAATATAGGTTTTAATGTGAAAATAAATTTAAGAGACAGCTATTTAAAAAAAATAAGTTGATTAATAACACTTATTATATGTCAAAAGAATGATTTGTTTCCAATATATGGTATTACTTAAACGCCTTAGGTGCTCCCCAACTCTAGTATTAGAATTTCTTGAAGTCTTTCGTATAAAAAAAGTTTCAATCTATACAAATTAATTTATAGACCTCCGATTTATTAAAAAAATAATAACATATATGTATATATTAAACAGTGGTTTATACAAAATATTTCTTCTTAATTTTATTTTTAAAATATTTCCATTTATACAGCTAAAGTCATGTACCTACGAATATAATACAGATGTGTTATATTGATGTCTTACTGATCTTGTGTTGCTGATTGAAATTTGCATTTCAACATTTAATTATATTTTAATTCACGTGCATCTGTTATGTACTCATATATATGAATAAATTGTATTAACGTATCTTAACACCGTTTGTTTTTTTTTCTGTTTTCTTTTTACTTTTCATTTTAAAATATAAATATACTCTTACCCTCTGATATACTTCTATACCTACTAAATGTAGGTATATAGTTTCAAAATGAATCCTCATATTTGCTCTGTTTTCTGTCATCAAAAATGTAATCCTATACCTGTTCTTTGCCATCGTCAGTATATACCGTATATAATTTTTTTAAATGTACCACATTATATGTACATACCTACATGTTGTCAATATGTATCTGCTGACAAACTTAAAAGGTAGTTTAATAGGTTTTAAATGTCAATAAATAAATAAAATAATAATTCAACTCACTTCACTTATGTAACAGAATGCGATTCTTTCATCTTCGGCAGTAGATGGTATGTAAGGTACTAGAGGAGGAGAGGGGGGGGGGGGGCGACAGAAGAGATAGGGAAGGGGAAGGGAGGAGTAGACGGTTATCTGATAGCTTCTACTGTGATTCTTTGGGAAGCCGTTTTTGAGTTACGATCTGCTCACGAGGAAAATTAAACGACACAAGTACCAAGTAGGTACTTAGTGCCCACCCACCTCCTCAAAGAAATTTAACTGAAACGAGTTTCTTTTGTTGCCTGAAAGAAATGCGAACTTGACAATTCGTGTTTTTAAAAAAAGAAATCTTGGAGATTATAGACAATACAATAATGCGTATGTGAACGAAAATAATATGTAAAAAAAACCAAGAAACCTAATTTTCACAACACAAGAGCCAACCAGAATTACATTGTGAATATATTCAAAACTGCCTTTGGAACTATAAATACGAGTATCTCTTCACTAAGCTCTATAATTCACTTACACCAGCAATAAAAAAGGAATAAACATATGTAAAAAACAATGTATGTTTGTTTGTTTGTCCTCTTTTTTATCGAAAATTACTGGACCGGTTTCGCTGAAAATAGCACAGTTTGTTCTTATTAGTGCCGGGAAGGTTTAGAGAGTAGTTTGAATGAAATCCAATATGTAAAACTGTTGCCATAACGTTTTAAAATTAGTATTAAAAACATTGAACCCGCCATGTTTTATTTAGGTTGGCCCATAGATTATAACGCTCTGGTTAGCCACAGTTTTTTTGGGTACAATATTTTCAAAATGGAAAACACGAGTAAGTACCTACTAGAGAAAGGCCGGGTACACATCAGTTAGTATGTTAATAATTTCAAAAATTAAATCAAGACCTGGTTCAACGGAATCAAAGGAGAGGAGTTATCCAGCATATTGCATAGACCGCCGTAGGAGCTTTTTTTTTACAGTAACTCCACACAGGAGATCCTGAGGGAAATAATTTCCCTCAAGGCCTATATCATCTTTGGGGATGCTATGTGGAGCTTAAAACAATCAGTTTTTAAATAAAACCCAGTCCGCTTCAGCACAGGAACCCCTAGTGAGAAGGACTATGAAAAACACCAAGAATTGTTTTATTATTCTTGTAATTTGTTGTTATGCAAATAGAAAAAGAAATGCATTAAAATTAAATAAATAAAATTTAAAAAAATAATAATAATAATAACATGTCAATGGTGTATTTCTTGTATGCAAAAGCAACGATTGCGATTACTCAACAATTCAACTAACAATCTTATGTAAACGAATTTTCAAACAGTAGGTACCTAATCCCTAATTCTCCACCATAACACAAAGACATCCCTAACGTGGGTGAAAACATACTATTTAAAGATTTATATATTTTTTTTCTTTTTTATTATTTACTAATAATAAAAAAGAAAGAAACATTGAAATATTTATTCATATAATAGAATAAATCCCCTGTAGTCTCTCCCCCCTCCTCCATTTGTTGTGTATATAAACCGTAGATTAAGAATAATTTATACCAGTCTGAAGATGGCTTTAACAAGCTGAAACCGGTTACGGTAAAATAAAAAACAAAAGTGGAAATAATTCGAATAATTTACTAAATTACGATAGTTCAACCAATAAACCTAAGATGGCGGTTATCCAACCTTACCAACGATTAATCATTAAATACTTAAATTTCACGTATTCGTGGTGAAAGCAAATGTTCAGAAAAGTAATCTTTGTTGATAAAATGTATCTACGTAACAACCGTTCAAAGTTTTCAAAAATACACTTTTCAAATGTGCTCAAAATTGTAATTAAGGGGGATTATTTATTAATTCGAAATAATGATAATATTATTACGCAATACGATAACGTTTATCAAAATCATAGTTAAATTAATATTTTAAAGTCGAGAAAAATAATTGCAACGAAAGTTTTGTAATCCGCATTAAAAAAAAATAATGTTAATTAAATTTTTATGAAAATATTAAACTAAACCCTATTTTATTTTTTGCTGAAAATTTCTTCTTGACATTTTAAAGGGAAGCCTTAATGTTGAACCTATTTTGTAAAATATAAATGTAGGACGGTCAGAAAAAGTCGTATTTATGATTTTATTTTGAGAAATGCCTAGGCTACATAAATAAAAAAAATATGTATTAGTTGTTTTTGTGTTTAATTCGTACAACTCCATTTAATGTTGTGTACGAATTGTGTTGTTTCACAATTAATTCATTTAAAAATAATATATAGTATATTTGCGCACGTTCCAGAGTGGAAGATACTCTCAGTATCGCCCTGGTGAAAGACCACCATTCAGAATTGAAACGTTACTTGAAATGGCTTTTAGCCGTGTTTGGTGACCAGATCTGAATAGCGAGGTATACCCCACCTTCCTCTTCCCCTTCTCCTTCCCCTCCCCAATACCTTCAGCCCCACAACATTCCCCAATTGGGAATGCCATAGTCTTATTGGCTTCAGATGGTTGGGAGCAGTTGGGACTCTTGTGCGGTATTCATATAAATATATATTTTTAATTTAATGTAAATCAAATTTAATAATATTATTATTAAGTTCTGCAAGTATTTTTAGTTTTTATTATTGTGACAGCTATAAATAAGTCGTCACAGTGTGGACTAAGCGCAGTTTGAAAATGGCATTGAACGCCGAAACAGCTGTCACAATAATACAAAATTTAAAATACTTGCAGAACTTAATAATAACATTATTAAATTTGGTTTACATTAAATTTAAAAAAATATATTAATAAATATTTTTCTCTTAAAAATCATTTTGCTTATAGTATTGAGAATAGCATTATGAATATTTAGAATTAATAATAAATCACTTCCACGTCCCTATCTCCTTAAAAATGTAACAATGAGCATGTCTCGTACACATCAATTCATAGATTCTTATAACTTGCACTTACGAATCGTATGTTCGCACGTAAGTACCTAGGGTACATATTTTTCCGAAAACACAAACAATTTAAGGTGTTTTATCCATAGAAATAGATTTAAATATAAAAAAAATATATCGTCCTAATATATGATCGAACAAATTAAAACATTACGCACTGTACTGTAACACGTACGTATGGAAAGTTGTAATAAAAGAATTTTCCTTTGCCGAAAACATTCAAAAGTATAGATAAACCACGTAAGATCTTAAAGTTAGATACTGGAGCAATTTCCTGGCGAAATACAGTGGCGTAACTTGGCTTTAATGTGAACATAAATACCGCTGTTTTGAAGTTACAGAAGGAACAGTGAATATATCTCAGTTCTTGGCGCTGCGTCGGGGAGAGGGGGAATGTTGTAGGGACTTTAATACCATGAATGGATCCCAGTAACATTGATTAAGTACACTTTTTACTTCGTGCTCAATAATTTAAAAAAGAGAGAACTAAGTAAATAGCTGCAGACCATCGACGTCAGAATTGATAGACTTGCCTTAAGTATGATTTCGACGGCTGGAGGCAAATATCATTTTGGCACCAGCTTAGTTCTCTGCCGTCCACGTTTGTGTCGCGTGATTTTGACTGAGGTAAGCAAATTACAAAACATTTACATGTTTCTACAATTCTGCTATAATGTGTTTGTTTGACTGCATCCATAGTAAACGGGCCCCCATGAACAACTGAGCACGGTTCGCTTGGCGAGGCACTCTGCTCAAAGGGAGTTCTTATTCTTACTTGTCGGTGTCTTTTGTCAACACAATATGTCCTTTGAGCGCTGGAAATTGTTTTAACTTAGAACCTCCCGACCCCCCCCCCCTCCCCTCACCCTCACCCTCATGCTACCCCCAACAGCCTTATTCTGTTTCCCCTTTTCTCCTCCCTTCACCCACTCGTGATGGGTATGTACTTGCTGTGCGCATTTTGTTACTGAACACCCAACCGAAGAGATTAATTTGTTGTTATTTTTTTATATATGACAGATTCCCTACACATTTCGCATTAAAAAATATATTGAAATGTTAGTTATTAAAACGATTGAAAAAAGACAAGGAAAAGTTTAACGGCAATTTTTTTATTATTCAATGCAACTAGGAATCTATATATATAGATAGATAAGAGATTAGATATATACTATACTATAATAGATATGGGAGAACCCATTATAGAACCCATTCAGTCTGATTCACCTAGTCTTGTGATTTTCTTCACTTAATTTATTTAAAAAAAATATATTATAAAGAAATAAAAATAATAAATAAAAGAAAACGGGGGATTTTTTCGCATTGCTAATTGCGATTTTATTGGAAATAACATATTTATAAATAAAATAAGCGTGAAAATAACAATCTTACTCAATTAGATAATAATGTAGTAAATAATGCTTTGGTTTTTAAAGACAATATGACAAGCCAAACAAAGATGCACCCTACCGTGTACGAATTACTTGGGAAATTCCCACCCGACTAGTGAAAGTGACGGCTTGGCTGCGCTGGGACTAACGCTAATTGAACTAACATTGAGGAATGAATTGGGAACTTCTGACTAGTGTCTCGCAGTGACTTGACTGACTTGCGCCCTGTGGACCTAGTATAGAAAGACTCGATATTGACGAACCAGATACGCAGTGATTACGTCACAACCGAATACAGAATACATTTATTAATTCCTTGAAGTAGGGAATACGGACTACGAAAGCGAATATGCGCTGCTCAGATTACTGACTGGCTGACTAGAAGGGTTTTTAGCTACGGACTAGTGCGGACGATGACGTAGGGGTTTTTATGTATTACGGCGCGGAATTCTATACGTCAGATGAAGTCCTGTAAACTGCACAATATCTTCATCGACTTTCCGATGACGCCCATAGTATCCGCGCCGTAATTATGGTGACGCGCGTTAAATAATCGTAAGATGAATGAAGAAGAATCAGATCGGGTGGTTTACGAGATTGAACTTAATTCATTCTTTCAATTACGCCAATGTCTATAATATACTACGAGCGCTACTGGTACTACATAATAAATACATTAGTAGTTTACTTATGTATTTATTTAGGTAAATCATTCTAGTTAACAGAGTGAACATGTGTTTTCCCTTTTTCTGACAACAAAAACGCGGTTTCCTTTCTTTTCTGTTTGTGTAAATTACATTCCCAGCACCGTACCAGTTTTATTACACGACTTGGAACAATATAAGCGTCGCGGAACAGTTCTCGGTAGAAGGACGGAGAGAAAGCGACAGAAAATAGTGAACAACCTAAAACGTTTCAAAGGAGCAAACACTGAACACTGGGACACAGAGGAGGGGGAAAGCGAGGTGAGAAAGGAGAACGTTGTACGTTCTGCTGCCATTAACACATTTCCTTTTTAAGTAAGTACTATTTTCTTGCCACAACCATATTCTATTATTTTAATACTTTCTTCAATAAATAAATAATAATTTTGTTAGGTTCTGAAATGATAATGTGGTTGGTTCCTACCATAACCTTATTGCTATTTATCCAGTACCTACTTTCTCTTAACAACACTATGAATGGCAACACTATAATGTGACACTTAATTATTTAGTGCTCTCGTTCGCCAGAAGCAAAACTACTTTCGTGGGAGCAGGTTCGTTTGTATGGAAATCATTCGGTAAGTGCTTGGTTATCCTTGTTCCTTTAAAACAATAATCTAGCCTATATTACAATCAACAAAAATCATAAATAATATTTCTATATTTCGTCGTTGGTTACATACATTTGAGACATATAATTCGGAGCCCACAATTATTAATTAAGCGGTTATCAAATCTGTACATTGATAATTGCAAGGATGAATTGAAAGGTGTAGGCTTGGGCCTGAGTAATGTAATGTAATGCCACAATGAACAATATGAAAGGATGTTTTCTGTTGTATACTGATTATGCGGTGCTCATTTCTAAGAGAATGGAAGTTCTATTCTCCCGCATCTAAGGTGAATAAGGCATTATTTTCACGTTTATTCCGTACAGGAGTCCCTGGGGAAAATAATTTCCCTCAGGGCCTATGCCATCTTTGGGGATGCCGTGAGGAGGGTTTTTTGGAAAGGAAGGAGAGATAGATGTCTGGGAATGATAAAGGAATAAAAGGTGATATGGAGGTCAGGATGTCCAGAAGTGACGGACGTATGAATCTTTCCCTTCCATTGCAGTGCTAATAAAACGGTGTACAAAGAAGCGATGCTACCAGCTCACAATGAAGTGCTGATACCTACCCTGATGTATGGCAGTGAACCATGGAACTGGCAGAGGAAGGAAGGAAGTATACTGAATGCTGTAGAAACGAAATCCCTTTTGAGGTTATTTTGTGCTATTTATTAACTATGCGTTTTATTTATTTTACTCTGAACGTAAACATGTCTTTTTCAACCATTTAATTTACAACATTTTCTAGGTTTCCCGTACGAAATTGGAAAACTTTGTGCAGGATATATATTTTCAGTACTCAGTAATATGTTTCTAAAACTAAATGAATAATGCGGAAGAACCTGAGGAAAGCAAACCAGCTGTTAATGGAAACTGAATTAGTAAACGAGAAAAGAATGGGAGAAGATGGAAAAGGAATGCAGGAAGCGGGTAGAGAGAGATTAACGAGTGTTATTAGCCCGATATGGTAAACAAGGTCCCACTTGACGGAAGTCCCATTAAATAGTCCGCAATAACCCTTTACTGCAGATGCTATTTTTGATCGTCTTCGCGAGTACAATAAAAAATGGAAGATTTGGGGTGGTTCATAAGAAAGAAGGGAAAAAATATGTGATAAGTGCGTAGAGTTCTAACTTTCTGGAGTCAGTGTCACTAACGGCCGTTTTTCCCAACTTTTCGAATGATCAATCTGAGTCACCGATCAGACCAGTGTTTTGCTAAGTATTAGCTCTGTTTACTTGTTTCCGAGCATTTTTCATCCGAAATGGACTATGAAGGTATACGATGAAAGGGAGGTCCCACTATAAAATAGTATTGGCCCATTTTCATATACGATAAAATAGTAACCGCCCACTTTTAAGACAATAGTGTGACAGAGAAGTAAAAACTTTCAATATAAAATTAACAAAGATGAGTTAATATTGTATTTATTATGAATACATAAAATTTGTTTTTAAAACTAAAACATAAACTTACATTTTATACTTCACAAACGCGTGTGTTAGAAATATGTTGAAAATAAAGTGTTAACTTGACTTTTGATAATGCCGCGAAGCACAATGTTCGTTTCGCACATTTGACATTTGGAGTTTCTCGATGAGTGAAAAAACAAGACAAAGCGTAGCTTATAATTACTAAAATAAGTTGGGTTCTCTTCAGCTCTATTTAAAACATACAATAAATAGGTTTAGACATTCGAAAACGGAAATAAATCTTCGTCATTCAATATTTGAATCGCGTAAAATAAACCGTAAACTAATAATGACATTTGACATTTCGGTGACGTTTGTTCACCCTGCTGACACTTTTTATAACTAGTTTTCTGCTGAGGAGAACTTTAATCCACAAAAATCGATATCCTAAATTGATCATAAATTTCGTTGAGACGAGCGTATTTGTGCATTTCAACAGCGTCGAGACAAAATTTCGGCTCAGCCGTTGTTCAGTAGAGCTGGGAAGAACGGCCGTAAGTAATCCACAATAAATAAGGTTGAGTTATGGAAAAAGGATAGAACCAGTTTCTGGAGTGCGAGAAACCACCATTCCGAATCGAAGCATTAGCGTTGTTTCAATTGCCTTAAGGCGTATTTAGTGACGAGATGTAAATATCTAAAATCTGTCCAATATTTTTTCTTTCTCATCTTTTTACCTCCCCGCTTCCTTCAGCTTCACAGCGGATGTTATGGTCCCGCTGGCTCCAGGAAGAAGGGACTCTTTAGTGATAATTACACAAATAAAAACTCTTTGGTTCGAAAGT
This sequence comes from Halesus radiatus, assembly GCA_022606495.2. Lineage (NCBI taxonomy): Eukaryota > Metazoa > Arthropoda > Insecta > Trichoptera > Limnephilidae > Halesus > Halesus radiatus. The sequence goes on from JAHDVE020006675.1 coordinate 39,974, forward strand.
GTCTAGTAGGTAATAATGCATGGAATGCGTGCCGACCAACATTTTGTTGATAAGCATATTAAACAATACATTCTGTACATACATTACTCAATGGGAGAACACACGTATGAATCGGCATAATTTTTAAAAGTGATATTAAGTCATTAAAAGTACAAAAAAAAACACTAGCCCAAAATCTAACCTAACCTAATTAATCTTTTTTTTTTTAAATGTGCCGATTTATACGTGTGTTGATTTATCCGGTCACCAAATTATATGTACCTTTTCTATGTATTGCACTTATTTGTAACGTTTTGTGCATTGCGTAAATCATAAACCACGTCAACTTTTATTTTTTTTATTCATGTTTAATCCCGACCTTTTTATTGTAAAATGTCGACCAAGTCGAAAAATAGCACATTATCTCTTTTGACGTGTTTAATATTTTTTCTCAGTTTGGCATTGAACCACCCCATTTTTATATCGAGCACTGAGAAGTGAGTGCATTTTATTGCCATTAAAAGAAAACACCCGCTTCGATAATGTCGCTTAAAACTACATAAAAACTGTAAGAGTTTTAATGTCCTCCATTGGCTTCGTAACGACCAATCTTTTTTATTTGCAAAACGGGGGGTTAGAAAACGGCCTTTCTCAAGTATTTTTCTTCGGATTTCTTTTAATAATTAATTGGAAAACTTCTGTTATTAAAATATCACAAACCATTTTAATAAACAGATTAAACAACACATAAATATTTTGCTTATATAATTCCGCCATTCAGATTATTTATTGTTGTCTTTTGAAGGGGAAAGGGACTTCGGAGAGGAATTATTTATTATTTCGAAATAATGATTATACTATTAGGCAATACGATTAACGCAATATTAGGGAAAAAAAATCATATATTTTTAAAATATACATAGGCTTAGCATTTATCAAAATCAAATCAGCAATACAACTTTTATTGACCGTCCTCTATGTATGTTTAAAATACATTTTTTTGGGAAAAAATAAATACAATCCTTTCTCAGTACGTTTTATTAAATAAACTTATACAAAGTTTTGTAATTAGCATTGAAAAAAAACATTAAAGTTAGTATAATTTCTTCAAAATATGGGTAGTCACTTTGTGGCGTCATTATTAATAAATGAATTAAAAATTAGGTTTTCAGAATAAGCAAACACATTGTGGATTGACATGATGTATTAAATAACAAGTCACTTTAATCCACTTTTATTTTATTTTTAATTTGTCGACTAGTTTCAATTTTACCGAATCGTCTTCAGGACATAGAACATACTCATTAAATAACAAGAGTGAAAATGGGGAAAGAGAGAAACAATATTAAGAGGGAGACAACAATATAGCAATAAAAACATACAATACCAAATACCTAATTACATGTACGATGGGAAAAAAAATGAAAGATAAGGAAGGTAACAGAACGTCAATTACGGTGGTGGTTTGTTTGAGGAGAGGGAGAGTTGGAGGGGAACGGAAATAGATCTAAAATGGGACTATAAGTTAATTTTTTTGGTTATTTAGCAGATGGCTATTATTATTTTTTACTGATTTTTTTATTTCAAGGGCTTCTAAGTTGTTTAGCAGTAGGTCTATTCCATTTTTGTGTAGAATATTTATTCCCGTAGTTTGGTCAAAATAGTGATTAGAACTTATCAAATGTTCCGCAAATTTCGAAAAACCTACACTATTTAAACATCGTATGTGTTCTTTGATTCTATTTAATACGAATTAAAATTTACTTTGTAAACAACACTTTTTTAATATAAAAATACTATATGTTTCGAAAGCTTGTAGTATTTATATGTTAAAAAAGTGGTGTTTACAAAGTAACTTTAAATTCATTTATGAAAGTTAGTGTTTATAACTAAGGTTAAATATGCAAAACTAATAAAAAAAAAATTAAATTTCTTTTCGGCATTTTAAAGAAAAACCTTTAAGGTATTTTATGAGCATGTTCAACGTTTTGAAATATTTTGTAAAACATTCGTAGGACGGTCAGAAAATGATCACATTTCTGATACGATTTTGATAAATGTATGTAAATTTTGGTACGTAATTTTTAAAACATTTTTCTCATTAAAAATATTATGTTTATCGTTTTGCGTAATAATATTATCATTATTGCGAATTAATAAATAATCCCCCCCCCCAACGTCCCTCTCCCTTTATTATGAGTTATTTTTTTTAATGAACCAATGAAATAAATTACCCTAAAATCTTCTGTTTAAAACCCAACCTAAATATTAAAAAAAAACTTTGCCTCACTCGTAAAAATAATAAACAGCATTTGTACGTACAAACTAACACAATTCCGTCGTTCCTGGTATAACAATATGTGAATTTGTCCATTTTCCAACATAACCTTGAAATAACTTCCTTTTCAAATCTTCCAACTGACAGTAACAACGCCCAATAAAAAATATCCACTTGACAAAGGGCGCCATGTATGATCCGTTTCGCATTTTAGTGTTTTTCTTGCAATACTCTCCCCTCGGGAATCTTTGTAGCGGTATAACTGTCAGATGCAGAACGACATAAAAATGATACAGAATCTGATCTGACAACACGCACGGACTATTTTTTTCGGAACAACCCTTATTTTATTTTGTCATATTTACTCTTTCGTGTCGATTTGTTTGAAAGAATAATTAGGGGGAATTTGGGGAAACACGCCTCTTCCAAAATATAATATAAAAAGTCATTGCAACATATGTTACAGAAAAGGTAAAAGTCTAAGTCTGAAGACAAATTTTAGCTAATCGAAACTATGACAATATTCATGGGCAACGGAGGATTCGGATTCGGATCTCGGCGTGGGCGATATTCTTTATTTTAATTTTTATTTTAACGGATCATTGTCCAATTACACAAAATACACAACACGAAATGGGGAAAACAAGACTCACATAAAAAGGACAGCACATACATAATACGTTAATGAAGCAATGACAAAAATATACATTTGAGAGAACACTCAAGTCAAAGCCTCAGCAAGGTTTTGGTAGAGTCCATGATGTTAGACGTATTAAATGATATTCTTTGAAATGTGTTTTCGTAAAGACTTACAAAAATCATTCACACCGGTACCAACAATTTAAGACCCTGGCTTGAGTAGAGATTTTATCATATCCCTTCACCAGAAATTAGCGACCTAGTAACAAGAAATAATTCGGCGATTCGTTAAAACGTCCGTGGCTAGTGAATAATATAATGTCGTGGGTTACAAAAAATAGTTTTAAATAAAGAAATCATAATTTACGTAAGAAACTTTATTGTTCGTTTTTTTTTTACATAAAAGCATTATCTTCAGTAATGAACTTATTTTAACGCAATAAGCCGTATCCCGTACGTTCAGGTACAAAAAAAGCTATTCCCGAAACCCACAAAACATTCGTATACGTCAAGTTTGTTCCTGCGTCATCTCGTTTAGTATTTTGAGGTCAGCCGAAGCTAACGGATGTGTTCGGGTATTTTCTTCTCTTCCATACAAGTTAGGTCACTATTCATACGTATTATTATTGCGAAATGTAATGAAAAATATTTTTTACCTACTTTTTGAATGATAACCCAAAGGACCGGCGGTTTACGCGAGGCTTAAAACACGATAGTCACAGCAAAAAACAAAAGTTGATTCTTGCAAAATAGTATTCAGTACATATCAAATCTTCATATTGCTGCGCATACGGTCACCTTGTAGATTCCGAAGGATTGCACGCTCGGCACGGTTCAACGGCCCCACAAGAATGACAATGTATGAACTAATCCAAATGAAAGAATGTTTTTTATACGCTGATTTCATAACGCACATATGGAATTCATTTCGAACTGGCTCTCGAGCAGTATTATCTATACGGGCGGGTGGATTTTTCAGCACCGAATATGGCGCGCTGTTTAAAGTGCGTTTAAATTATGATCGACGCTGTTTGTTTTATTTTCTTATATTTTTTTATGGGAGTTCACTGCACAAATGCACGTTAGGTAAAACCGCCCTACCTAACATAACAACATCCCAGTCTAAACGTTAAAAATCTAATAGTACCGCAACTTAGGAAAATACTGTTGACTGTTTCTGTTTACCTCCCCATCCCGCTGGTCGCCTGATCATCTGATCAGGTCAAGTGTACGGAGGACAGTGAAGTCACTGTATACTATATGTACTGTCTATACACCGACCCAAGTAACCGAGCACACACTGTATTCTGTATGAGGTCGGTGGGCGCTGCTCTGTCAGACAAACATGCCCTCTGTTGGCTATCTATATCGAGACCGACTGGTTGGGATGTGGTTCTGAAATTATGGGAATAAATAATTAGATAAATGAGAAAATTTTAAGGATTCAGAATCGAAAAGATTTTTCCGCGACATATGTTGTCGCTGCATATACTCGTATAATATAGCCTATGTGACGTTTCGTATATTCCGAGATGATCGAATAAAAACTGTTTTAAAAAATAATTGCAAAGTCTAGATTTGCTAAAAAGAATAGATTTGTTAAGCTGGAAAGCTTGCCTAGTAAAAATACTTGCTAAATAACAAATCTAGACTTGCAATTATTTTTTATTCGATCATCTCAGATACGAAACGTCACATAGGCTATATTATATATGCAGCTACGATATATTTTTATTTCCAAATAGCTGATTCTTACCCGGCCTTGCTTGATATGTTTTTTGTGGTGCCATAGTTGATTTGACAGCGATCTACTTATCACTAAACAAAGAAACGTTAATTTGAAAATTTTATTTCATTCCAAAAATGTATTTTTTCAATATTTATTTAAAAAAGTTCTTTAGTTGGTACCTACCTGTATTTTCCACTGTGAAAATATTCTACCCAAACAAATCTTCTTTTGAATGTGTAATCTGTGGCTAATGAGAGTAGTATATCTATGGGCTAACCTAAATAAAACATGGCGGGTTCAATGTTTTTCATACTAATTTTAAAACGTTATAGCAACAGTTTTACATATTGGATTTCATTCAAACTACTCTCGGCACTAATAAGAACAAACTGTGCTATTTTCTGCGAAACCGGTTCAGTAATTATCGAGGGAAACGAGGACAAACAGACAGACAGACAAACATTCATTTTTATGTACATAGATAGATAACGAATGGTATTCTACGTTTAAACAGTTCGTCTGAATTTTCGTAGACAAGAAAAATAATGATGCATTTCTTCACTAATAAGGAACTCAAATAAATACGAGTATATTCATATTAACCAGCGAACGCTAATTCTAAATATAAAAGTTTTATTATGTAAATTAATACGTAGAATTTATAAATCATTATCTAAATGTGAATAAAAATCTATCTCAGTACAACACTCTGTTCTGCATTCTCAATTGTTTATGATGGTACTATTGCATTTTAAGATGAACATGCAACCTTCCCCGCCAGCCGCCGATGGCCAGGAAACCTTTTTGAACTGAAGGAGAGAGACTGATTCTATCACGATTCAAAAGTCGTGGCGGACTCAGTGGCAGACCTCGGACGTGAAAAACAAGGACCTTATTGTAACTCTACAATTAAATTGCCAGGGTTATCTCTCCCTCGGAAGACGTGGACCTCATTAAATCGCATCCGTTGTAGTCACAGTCGTTGTGCGCATATGAAGCATAAATAGGGGTTAATGGATCCCGAAGATTGTGAATGTGGACATATTCTAACAACGGAATACATTGCAAAAGACTGTCCTCTTCAACAGTTTCTCTATGGCACATTTGTGCTGAACCAGTGTCACAGCTTGTGTCAGCATCCCGCTAAGGCCCCCACCATACGAAGAAGAAGAATCGCATTCTTGACATCTGACGTCACGGGTCTAGTCCGCACGTATTTTGGATTAGTATGGACATTTTTAATTGCTGGTTTCGTTTTGTATTTTAAATGTTTATTTTTTTAAGTTTTGACGAAATTTAAACATAAGTTGGGAAACTTTCAACTCCATAATGGTTGTTCAAGGTAAAAATTCACTCTTTTTAAAATAAATACGATATATTCACGGAAAAATCAATTTAGAAATACGGAAAATATGACAATTTAATTGCAAATATATTATTATTATTATTATTGGAGTTAAAGTTTCTAAATAGGTACAAAGTTTTATTACGTATATTTAGTTATGGTTTACTGTGCATAGAATATAAAATTATATATGGTAAAGCTCATTCTTCTTTTGACATTTGACATTTTAATCACAAAACAGACCGGCCATTGATTTTACGTGTTTTAGCGGGCTTTGAACAATTGAAACTGAAAACTTTATTTTGTCTGTGAAAATTAATTTAAAAAAATAAAGATAAGTGTATTTAAGCTAGATCGTCATTAGTGATAAAAAATGGTCTCAAGTATTATTATTGAAAATTTATAGGAATTAATGAAAGAATAATAAAACGTTCTGTCAATTTATAACGATATTTTCGATGAAGATTGGTGATAAATCAGCATCTGAAAAGCTAAAGATTATCCATGGTAAAAGAACAAAGCACGCCACTGGGGTACGCGTATGCGTTGTGGTTACAGTTTTTAGTTGGAAAGAAGGAAAATATCGTATATTTAAAAAAAATCTTTGTCAGAAACCGTTAATATGTAGTTTAGTTTTAGTTTTTACTTCATGTAGGTAGGTTCTCGGATTAAGTATTTTTTTTTAAAACACAGACAGTTCTGAATAAAGATAACGTAGGTAGGTATGTAGCAGTGGCGTGCGTTGCTCTATGATCAAAGGCAGGCTGTGTACAGTTTTCATTGATAATTTGAAAACGGCTCTTTTATTATCATAAACGGACGAATGACATCATATGTATGGACGTTAAAGTTCCTCAATAAATTCATGTTTTTTTTTCAATAATTTTCTATTATTGTTTAACCTTTTTATTTTGTTCCTATTACTTAGGGTAGGCACAGCTTTTCAGCCTTTATGAACTGCATGCTAGTGGTATTTGGTAGAAGGTTTGTTAACATAAGCAAGTAATATGTTGTACATTAATTTGAAAGTGTTGTAACAAAAAGTAATTGCGTAATGCAATAATAAGGTCTCCTATAATAAAATTTCATTTTATTTACAAATGTAGCATATTAATTAGAGCATGCTGAGGACAGAAGTTTAAGATTTTTTGGAAAACTCCCGAATACTACCGAAGATAAAAATAAGCCGTCAAAATGTTTATATTCTCCCCGGCCGGTCAATAGGCGTGTGACGTCACTCTTCATAAAATGACTGGCGCGGCCATAGATATCATAGGTGCGGCAGTATCGGTTACTGCTATTCGATTTGTGACTAGTGACGTCACAGGTATACGCTTTTCCCAAGTTCACTTTGAAAACTCATAACGTTGGCATTTCTTGAGATATCGAAATACTATTTTTACTGTCGTTATTAACTCTTTAAATATAATACATTTTCATAAAAAAAAATTGCGACAACCTCGTTTTCCTTATAAATGTAATATGTTTTTGCGAGTACAGTTTGAGAACACCTACTACAGAATCTCAGCAGGTAAACAGAGATGTTGTTAGATCTTTGTGACGTTTGGGCCGAGTCTAGAAATATAGATATAGTGTGGCCGCGGACTAATGTGTAAGCAAATACACACTGCTAGTCAACAGTCAGAACTGTCAACTGTCATTTTGCTTTCAGGACCGGGGTAAGATTTAACAAAATAAATATAGTAATCTAATTTCAGTGTCCGGTTGAGAAAGTGTTAAGCGAGATCGTCTTTAATAGCAAGCATTTACCAAAGCAAAAAATAGCGGCTGGAGAATTAACTATTATATTTTAACTATGGTGGGGGTGCGTATGGTTGCCAATCCTGACCGTAATGATCGGGATGGTTTTTGCGGTTGCGAATTACATGTAAAAAGGACTTTGCGAGCAACTATGGCATAGGATTGAGGAACAAAAGATACAGGGAAATGGTTAAAAGGTGGATTAACCTATTTCGCCATTCACTATGGGTAATTGAATTGTGTCTTCACTTGTTTCACTGGATATTATTATATTTTCACAAGAAGCAATCACTTTGTGGTTTGACATTGTATTAAGTAAATGAAACAAGTTGTTATAAACCACGAATATATTTTATTGTCACCAACCGGTTTCGATATATTATATATATTATACATATATATTATATTTACCCTGATGAAGCTTAAGTTAAGCGAAACCGGTTGGTGAAAATAAAATATATTCGTGGTTTATAACAACGTATTTCATTTACTCTTGGATATTATTATAATTGTACGGAACATGTGTTCTCGGCGGCGATTGTACTAGAGGCGGAAGGTCAAACAAGGGGAGCAGGGGGCAAGGGAGATGCATATAATCGCACACATTATTTGGAAGTAGGTGACCAATAATTACGAAATGCCGTGAACAAACTATATTGTGTACCTACTTATAACCTATTTTTTAAAAACTTCATTTTCGCACTAATTACCCATGTTTCATATAGTTATCATATGTTAAATATATTTTTTGGTAATTTTTAAATTGCTTTTGGTATATAACTGTTTTTGCAAAATAAATAAATAATAACACGAAAAATCCTCTGACAGATTTCCCCTCGTCAAAGAAAAAACACCTTTTTTCATTTAAAGTTCTTCAAATACATTTATCTTAAATCGTAGAGAAGAATAATTGAAGAAGTTCCTCCAGCAAGCCCAGGGGTGGGATTGGTAGGTGGGGGTGAATTCGGGTGGTGTCATGGGGGCAAGAGGAAGGGAGTGGGAGCAACCTCCGACAGAGAATTTTACAATTGAGCGGTTCAATTCTTTAACCCTTTTCATCCCCCGCTAAATATCTGCTGCAGGGGTAGTTTTTTAAAGGATCGCGTTGACAGTTTATTATTATTTCTTGTTTATAGTTTTAGTCAGTACACCCTTTTCCGGGTAAAGGTTTCCTTCCTTCCTTTCTAATATTTTCTATTTTGATCATTTGTAAATTTCACAACGGCCTTTCGGTCGTCGTTCTATCTTCCTGTAGTCTTCCTTGTGGCTTTTCATCTGAGGGTATTCAGAGAAGCAGTTTATTACTTAAAAAATAAATAAAACAATAACTTTATTTAAAAAACCACAAGGAAAACATGGTAAAAAAATAAACTAAATAAAGTACGTAGTTTATGCTCATATACACATTCAGAGGGAGACAAAATATAAAACTAAAATAAAATAACAGTGAGATAGCAACAGATTACATTTAAATTACAACAAAGAAACAGAGAAATAGAGATCGATAATATGTGCAAGGTACCATAAATGTTCTTTTCTTCCTTATGACGGTATTTAAAGAGGTTTTGGTAGCATAGTTGGTAGATGCGTTACTCTCGGATAGAGAAGACATCCCAAGAGGAAGTCTCGGACCTCTGTCTTCTTTGAAACTGAATAAATTGCATTTTTTTCTCATTGAGACGATTTAAGTCATCTTTTTTGGCATGTTTTTTGACGAGGGAATGAAAATAGATTATATTTCAAGAGATAAAAAAACAAAATTTACTTAAGTTAAAACGAAACGTAACATTCGCTCACAGATGGTCCTCATTTAATATATAAAAAAAACGCTTTTAGCACGTAATGCTTTTAAATGTTGAAAGGAATTGTTTGTTGGGGGGTTTACTTACAGAATATGAAATGAAATAAATAATTATTGTGGGTTGAAAGGTCAATTCCTTCAGAAAGCTATACAAATTCAATACGATTATTATGGTAACCTTAACATATACAGTATTTTTTATAAGTTTCTTGCAGGAGTTTTAAACTTATAGTAACAATGTATTCCTTTTCATATTATCCGCCAACAAACCATTCATCTCAGTATTTAAAAGCATTGCCTGTAAAAAGCGTTTTTTATTCTAAAATATTTAAATCAGCGCCATCTGGAAGCGTGCATCCCGTGTCGTTTACCCTCAAAAGATAAATTCTCACATAAATTTCAAAATAATGAATTTATATTTAGTTCCAAAGTGAAGAGATTTTCTCAACATGGCCCTGTTGAGAGGTCATCATCCAAAATCGAAACATCACTTAAAAAAGCTTATGCTATGTTGGTCACCAGATCTGAAAAACTTATCCCTTCTCTGTCGACTTCCCGACTTGCTTCACCCTCACAACATTCCCCAAAAGGGATGACATAGTTTCACAGATTCTTGAAACGTATAAAAAATCATTTTTAACAAAAACAGGACAAACATTCCCTGATTACGAATTACCTGAACATATTTGAAAAACTCCTACTGCCGCACTTATGCTTCGTTCAGACGGTTCAATTTTAGTGGAAGCGAGTTAAATTGAAAGACACTTGAAAGCATATTGACACATGTGAACATGCTAACACTATCAGAATGCCATACTAACATAAAGAAATTACTTATATACTCGTATGTTAGTTTTGTAAAAATATATGATATTTTTACAAGTTTCCTAAATTGTTTGATCTTGAAATCTACAGTAACAATTTATTCCATCTCATATTCCTCGCCACTCGCCAACATAAAATCAATAACATGTATATTTTAATGCGGAATCACGTTCATTGGTCAAATGCATTGTACACATAGTTTGGTATTACAGATCGATGAACTGGTGAATATAATTTGTTACCCATAAGTAGTAATAATGTATTGTCTATAGTTAGCGTTAAAAATTTGTATAGCGCTTTTGAGGTAATTTTTCGCGAAAACGGCGCTATACAAATCATCCAAATATTATTATTATTAACGTGTTTTTTTATCACTCATATCTCGCTTTCCTCATTAAGTTTACCACTTTAAGGTTAAACGACACGTGACATGCGCTCACAGATGGCCCTAATTAAAATATTTTGAAAAAAAACTTTTAGCACTTAATGCCTTTAAATATTGAGATGAATTGATTGTTGGCGGGTGTACGTATGGAATATGAAATGGAATAAATTTTTGTTGCAGATTTAAAGCTTAAGTCCATCAAGAAACTTATAAAAATACTGTATTTGTTAGTTTTATAATAATATAATGCCAATAAACAATTAATTTCAACATTTAAAAGCATCACAGGCTAAACGTGCCTTTTTATTCTTTTAATATATTTAAATTAGCGCCATATGTGATCGCGCATTATGTTTCGTTTAGCCTTAACTCTTTTAAATATTTATTTAAATTTTTCGTTCAACTTTTGGCTTTCGATTTAAATCGCTTCCCCTAAAACTGAATAGTCTGAACGTAGCATATGGGAATATAAAATAGAAAATTAAATTAATAAATTAGTTGAAAAATAAAATTCGAATGGTTCATAATGAACTCCTCTTCGCGTTGATTGAATCTTATGTAGTTAAAGGTACAATGGAGTCGGAGCTTCTCGCTGAAGTTAATGTATTCCGGACTATTCTATCTAATTACAGTTCCAGAGGATTATTTCAAAGGATTCCACGGTAACGTGAAAATGCCAGTGTTATATTCACAGACGAACGTATTCTTTACTTATAGACTTACATAGCTTGTCTGTCGATTGCAGGCACCTGCTTTCCTATCTAGGAAAACGACTAACTTTATTATCAAGTACAAATTACATTATATTTATAGCTGGTAATCTTCGAATTCATAACACAGGTTTAATAGCGTTATTGACAGCCTCCGTAGCCGAGAGGTAAAGTCCTCCACCATGGATTCGTAAGTCGCGGGTACTATACAATTAATTTGTGTCAGTTCAGCATTAATATATGGGTAGTATATTCTGCCATCATACGGAAAAAACAAGTATCTCGGATTGACCTTTCAATTGCAAGCAATTTCAAATCCTCTAAGAAAAGCTAAAAACATATTTAACTCTTTGGAGCACGATTTTTTTTCTTCTAAAATCCACAAATCTTTTGAAATTGTCAAACTTATAGCCAAACTATGCAACGCCACATATGATAGCTAGTGTAAAGAAGGAATTCATATTTTACAATTAGTTATTAAAAATGTTAATAGATGGTGATTTTCGAAGAAATATTTATTTTATTTGTGATCAATGTATGATACCACAATGGTTCAAAGAGTTAAAGGGGGCCGCAAACTGTAACAAGAAAATATGAAGCGCCCTTGAAGTGATGTAAGTCACTAAACGGCGCTATAGAAAAATTGATAATTTTATTATATATATACATATATTTCGACGGCCTCCATGGTCGAGGGGTAAGGCTCTCGACTACGAATCCGAAGGTCGCGGGTTCAAATCCCGGCGTACGCAAGTAAATTTAATTTGATTAATTTGTGTTGTTTCACAATTAATTCATTTAAAAATAATACATGGTATATTTGCGCACGTTTCGGAGTGGAAGATACTCTCAGTATCGCCCTGGTGAAAGACCACGATTCAGAATTGAAACGTTGCTTGAAATGAATTTTAGCCGTGTTTGGTGACTTGAGATCTGAATAGCCAGCTATTTCCTCACCTTCCTCTTACCCTTCTCCTTCCCCTTCCCAATACCTTCAGCCTCACAACATTCCCCAATTGGGGATGCTATAGTCTTACTGGCTCCAGACGGTTGGGATCAGTTGGGACTCTTTTGCGGTATTCATATTAAAAAAAAAATGTACACTCGTATTTTATTGAAATTAGAGAAAGTATTCTGGGCGATCTTTTACTAGAGCGTTACTGAGAGAACCTTCTGCTCTGGAACGTGTCGCAAATATCCCCATCATAAGAAAGAAACACATATATGCAAATTTTGAATGTTTTCGACCAATTAATTATTCCATTTCATATGTATATCCACTTATTTCAATAGATAAGATTTTGTCTATTAAAATTAGTGGTTTTTATGACAGAAATGGGTATATTTGGTTTCAAAAAATTCAATGGAAACACTAATGTAAAAATATCCAAAATTGCGTATAATTATATGAGTATATATAATTATACGTAATTTTGGATATTTTTACATAAGTGTTTCCATTGAATTTTTTGAAACCAAATATACCCATTTCTTGGTGGGCTTGGTGGGCCTGATCGGGAGAGGTCGGTTAAGGGAGACCGTTAGGCCTATCGTCTCGCACCGCAGTGGGAAGGATGGATTCAAATGTCCGTTATTCCTGGACACGCTTACCCCCCGATCGTAACCCATCCCTCATACCGCTTTCCTTCCCAAAACTTTATCTCCTTCCTCCCCTTAAAAAGGTCCTCCACACATCATACTCAAAGATGACAGATACCTGAGAGAAATAAGTTTCCTCAGGGCCACCTGAGTTGAGTTAATTTTAAAAAAAGAAAGAAAAAGATACCTACCTATTCCATTACATACATCTTTTAAAAACTGTTTTATATAGAGTACCGCAATCTTGGGGTAAGGTAAAAAAATGTATGATGACCATTCGTTAGGGATATTCACAATTTTTTCTGGTCCCTTATTCACCCACCCTTTTCACCAACCCTTCCATGAATAATGAGAGAAAGCACCGATATAACTATAATAAGTATTTTAGTTTGACATGTCCTCGAACTTATCACAAAATATACGAATCCTTTGTGGTGATAAGATTTGAAGTAACCCTTATGAATGCCCGTATGAAAGTTTCGAAGACATTTCATTTATCAGAAATATGTGAAAGGAGGTTGGCTTACCAACTGGCAGAAATGGTGCATAGTTATGAACTCCCAACTAACATACTTAGTTTCGAAATGTATGTAAGAGCAACTCGAATATTATATTAGAAAATTAATCACAACTTAAAATATATACGAGTATTAACAAGAAGTACTTTGTTTACACCACTGTTTTTAATATATAAATATTTACATATCTCTGAGACGAATGTATAGTAAAACCATGTATGATCGAGTGAAAAATGTTGAGATTCGTAAAGAATGCAAGGCTGATGTAAGCGTAGTGAGCAAGATTAAGAAAGGGACGCTTAGATGGTTTGGGCATGTAGAGCGAATGAACGAAGAGAGGAGTATACGGAGAATATGTGACGCGAATGCGAATGGAAGAAGAAGCCGGGGACGCCCGAGGAAGACATGGCACGATCAAGTGAATCAGATACTCGAGTCGGGCCATGTCAGAAGTCGGAATAACAGAAGAGAATGTATGAGGCGTTGTATGAATGTGAATGAAGCAAGAAGTGTATGCCAAGATCGATTTGTTTGGCGGTCCGTCCTCTCTGCCTACCCCTGCAAAGAAACGGCGTGATGGTTAGTTAGTTACATGTTTCAGAAGCAAAGCTTCTCTCATAAGGATAAACAGGATACTAAAAAATAATGACAAGCATTTATAGACAAAAATAGTAAAAAATGCATTAATAGACAAATTACAAACATAAGCAACAATTAACAATAATTATTGAAAGTAATTAATCACAAAAGTAAAAAAAAAAAAGAAATTATAAATATTTAATTTCAAAATGATATTAAAAAAGTTTACTACTGCGCTATGCCACTTCCGTCTCGAATATGGTAAATTAGGATGGGGATCGGAAACTACAAATCATATGAAACTATCCTCTAAAACCCAAAAGGCAACGGAACAGCTGCGCATCCTGTTTCATACAAAACTGAATTTTGGATTCGAGGCCAAAATATCCACCCAAACTGAATGATCTTTTTGAACTTGTTTGAACTGAGAATTTTTCATGTCTTTTGCAGTCCCTCACATCCAAAATATCTATTCTAAGAATGTTTTACAAAAAAAACAAAAAAATAAAAGTAACTTAATTTTCACAACACAAGACCTAACCAGTATGACATTACGAATATACTCAAATTTAATACTGCTTTTAGACAAAGAAACTATAATATCTCTCTACTGACCTCCATAATTCACTTCCTCCAGTAATAAAAAAAAAAAACATAATATGCAACTGATTTCAAAAACCAAACCTGGCTTAAAGAAATCAAAGAAGAGGAGTTATCCAGAATTTTGAAAAGAGCGTCGTAGGAGTTTAGCACAATTAGTTTTTAAATAAAACCTAGTCCGCCTCAGCACAATTAGCGCGAATTATCCATTAACCTTGTCATTGGTTTTTAAGAAATGCATTGAAACTAAAAATTTAAAAAGCCTAATATTAATCCAAATCTTACAACACATTAAAGCACTTCATTATTAATCTATAAACTAAAATCACGATCCGGTTTCATGACCAGAAAACCACTTCATCCCCCAGTAAAATAACCATCCCGACATTAAATTCAAAATTCCAAATAATTTCCACCGCTTTGAAATATAACTCGACAATATATCATCTCGACTGACAGTAAAATTTTAATATAATATCTGCAGAGATAATTGCGGTAAAACGACTTGGCCCATGAATCATTTTTAGTTCAATGATTTCCAAAATCTGCTCAAACTTTGTTCATCCCTTGACAAAGCCTCCGCCGAATGCCTTCGTAATGAATTGCCTTCTTCTAACGCTTTTTTCAACCTATGTCTTACAAAGAAATAATAATTACACTTTTCACCATTAACTTGTGATTTCTTTTACGATTTTTTTTTTGAAAAACGGGAACCACATTATTTATTACGAAGGCACGAATTTTGAAATAATTAAATAAAATTTCACTTTGTTCCCTTTGCTCAAATTAAAAAAAAATATAACTCATTACAATCTAGGAAATGAATATATTCAGTTTAAAAAATATATATCTGAATACCGCACAATGTCTAGAGTCAGTGGGACTAGTGAAGCTGAGTGTAATGTGGATGGGAAGGCTGTGAAGAAGAGGGAGGGCGGTGGGGAAGTACATGGCTATTCATCTCTGGACTTCAAACACGTCTAAAGCCATTTAAAGCAACATTTTAATTCTGAATGGTGGTCTTTCACCGGGGCGATACTGATAGTTTCTTCTACCCTGGATGACCATATTTGGGGTAAAAAATTGTCATTTTGCTGTCCGATGTAATTTATGTGACAACGGATCACGTTATACGCACCCAGTCTCGTTCCAGCAGCATCATACGGACGACACGGAGCGCGTATCACGTGATGCGCTAGATTGTACCCAATGGCGACATGTGATAGTAAAATATATTTTTGGCGTTTAATTGAAAAAAAAAGTCATTTGACAGCAAAATTACATGAAATTTTTTCTTCTAATGAGCTCAGGAATCGCTAGTTAAAGTCTGTCGGGTACGTGCTGACATACACTGTACGAGTATATCATTTACTCGTAAAACAACACAAATTAATGAAAATAACATTTAATTGAGTTCGTCGGGATTTGAATCCGCGATCTCTGGATTCATAGTCGCGGACCTTGCCACTTGTCCATGGAGGCCGTCAATAGAATGCATAGAATTTTGGCTGTGGTACGTATAACTCGTTATCTCGCCATAATAGGTAACTTGTCAGCCAGGCACATCTTTAAATAGCTGTTTTCTTATAATTAAATACTTACGTTAATTACAATTTTTTTTATCGTACGACCCATCGTTAAAATTTCTCTACCACTTCTCAAAAAATTCTAAATTGGAAAAATAAATAAATTATAAATTGAACTACAACCACCCAATTGGTAAATAATGCAAATTACACCGAACTGATTGATTTTTCCGCTGGATTGAGGCGGTGCGGTCCCACCGCCTCAGTGGCAATCTGAAGCAACCCTTCCTGCGCCCGCTTCTCCCTCCTGCCCCACCCGCCCCCGACCCTTGCTCGAGCCCTGCCCTCCCCCTACTTGACACTGTCTGCGCATTAGCCTGTTACTGACACTTCCAATCTAATTCCCGATACACTCCAATCCCCGGATGCACCGTGGGAGATTTCAGCGGTGTTGTGGACATTCAAATTGATAAACGAATTGTAATTATTTTATTAATTGATAAACTAAAGTTCTTAAAAACTTAAGACAAGATTTTTGTGCATAGCGCAAAGGAAAACAATTATTTTTTATAAACAATAATTATTAGCCTGAAACACTCATCCAAATTGAAAAAAACCTTTCGGAGCAAAAAAAAAAAAAGCATCTGACCGGACATCAGAAGGGTGCAGGTTCGAGTCCTGTCGGCGACATTTATCTTTGCTCGGAAAGGTTTTTTTCAATTTGGATGAGTGTTTCAGGCTAATAATTATTGTTTATAAAATAAAAAAAATGTAATTATTTTATTTATTTTACTGTCCAATTACACAGAATACATAACACAACATGAAATAAACAAGAGCTACAGAAAAATAACGACTCAAATACATGAATAAGGCAATGACAAAAACAGGACAAAAATATACACTAGAGAGAACATTCAAGTCAAAGCCTGAAGAAGGTTTTGGTAGAGACCACGATTTTAGAAAATCTGAATGAAAATCTGAATGATAATCTTCGAGTTTCAATTTAGTAAAGGCCAACAAACATCATTTAGACTGGTACCAAAAATTTCAAGGCCCTGAATTGAGTTAACAAGTTTCAACATTCTGGAGAGTTGCAACAAAGAAGGTGAGCCAATAACACAATTGATTATTTTTAATTCTTTCCTAGGCGTTTCCAACGGAGAAATGTTTTTGGTTTGTTCAATTTCATCATAGGAGTAATCGCCTCTTTCTCGCTCTAAGCTCCATGCAATTCCACGTAAGAAACTGTGTTGTACGATATGATGAATTTTAACAGCATAGAAAGAAGACCAAATGAGACTGGCATATTCAAGTTAAGGGCAAACTAGTGAGCTTTTAGGGTATATATTCTTAAAGTCACAGGCAATTCTTTTGATGAAGCTAAGAGGTTTTAATGATTAATTAGCTACATTATTTAACTAGTCACGAAAAGAAAGCGTTCAGTCTAAAGGGATACCTCATTATGACGATGTTATTCATTAGACCGAATGGGTCGACTGTTAAAGTAACGGTTAATATTATAGAGACAATAATATATGGAATATTTTAAATATATCCATAGACATTAATACCGATATCACACATTTTTATTTCTAGATTTTAAATAATAAATGGATATTTATTTGCCTGGCTAACTAGTGAATTTTCTGCAATTATACAGGCACTTTAAGAATAAATGTATTTGCAGTACCCACGTTTTAATACATGGGGATGGAATTCTCTACCTTTGAACGTACATTACCTTAATCGCTAACCAAATATGTTTAAAGTTCACAAGTAAAAAAAATTCTAATTAATCTGTTAATAAGTTTCAGCGATTAATGGTGACATTATGGGCGTAAATATGTAGGCTTTGGTCCTAGTTGTTGCGTATCTTTCTCAATTTGAGGGCGGGTCTGGGTACCGCCGCCCTAGGAAACATCCATTGGTTAACCAACACCTCTGCCATGTCACCTTTAGTGATTCGCTACGTTTGGTGACTAAACAGGGGTGCCCGGGTTCATGGGGTGAGGTTTGCCCAATTCTTGGAGGTGGAAGTATCTGCTCACCAGATGTGTGGTAGTTCCGATCGGGAGAGGCTGGTTGAGGGAGACCCCCTTTGCCTCTCTAGATGGATTATCTCAACCCATCGCATTAGACAGCAGTGGGAGGAATGGATTAATACGTCTATCACTCCTAGACACACTGAACCCCTCATTCCAACCCACCCCTCATATTCCTTTCCTTCCCAAAACTTCCTTTCCTTCTTTTTCATTTTCAACTAATCTAGAATATTTTTCTAACCTCTCTATTTTCTTGGTGTTTTCCAACTTTCAATTCCATTATTCCTCCAATTTTAATCAGTAAAAATCATTTGCTTTGTTTTTAAGAGTTTATGAAAGCTCAAACCAATTCTTAAAGGAGATCCAAATTACTGGAAGATAGAGAGGTGAGAGAAGAATAGAGAAAAATTATACTAGTCAAACAAATTATAAAGGCGTGAAAATATTTCAAATATAATTATAAAATCCAATACATCATTTTTTTAAATAATCAATCAATTGAAAATATAATTTTTGGTGAAGTATAGAAAAAAATTAGGATTTTTCAATTTAACAGCATTATAATAAATGTTTTACAATATTTGAAAGCAATTTTTAAATGTTCAAATTTCTAAAAACTTAGATCAGAGTGCGGCGCCAAGGGGTAAGCTGTGCGATCTATTTAGCATCTTAAAAATCTAATTTGAGCCTTTGATTATTCGACATTGTCAATAATTTTGAATTTTCGACTATTTCGTCAGACACAGTGAACTGTGATTTTTTTAAAGATAGTAATAATTATTTTAAATAATTTTTACACATAATAATTACTATAAGAAGATATTAATATACATTGGTTTGAATATTCATATTTTATTTATTTATTTATTCTTAAATTTAATTATGAAAACAAAAACATTAGCGACTCATCTCACTAGGACAATCCTGTGTTGAGATGAGCGGTTTTACAATTTAATAATAATCAGTAAATAGTAATAAGTAAATAATAATACATTAATAAAAAATAGTAAATAATATTAAATAAATAATGAAAATTAAATATTAATAAATAAATAATAATAATATGTACATAATAATCAGTAAATAGTAATAAGCATATAATAATACGGAGTAAATATTAAATAAATATTAATAATCCATAACGCTCCACCCTTTTAAGGGTGTTTCTGTGTTATTTATCCTAAAAAATATGGATAATAATTCTTTGTCTTAGCTTAAATACATTCTTGAATATAATGGAAACAATCACTCTATCATTTGTATAGCGTCTTGCAATATTAAATACATTCTTGAATATAATGGAAACAAAACTCTATCATTTGTATTAGCGTCTTGCAATATATCGTAAGGAATAAATACAGTTAGCTTTTTTTTTTCAATTTAATATTAAATTTAGTTTTGATAATTTAACTTAATCTCTTTATATGGTCTGTAAATAATGTGTAATGATAGCCTGTCCAAAAAGAGAAAATAAATGTTAATTTTTTTTTTTAAATAATAATAAATTCGTAGAATAGACGTAATATAAGAATAATATAAGAATAGGAAGTAATATTTGTACAGCGCCCCTGAGGTGATTTCTTACAAAAGCGGCGCTATAAAAATCATCCGATTATTATTATTATTATTATTATTATCATTGACCAATATAGTTCATATATCGATTACTACATATTACATTACATCAGTTTTTAATGGCAGTTAACATTGACAAATTATATCCCCAATCATCAAACTTACAGATGATTTCAAAAGAAAAAACTGAAAATCAAATTTAATGTTGTTATTATTAAGTTCTGCAAATATTATTGTGACAGCTTTTTTGGCGTTCAAAGCTGTTATAATAATAAAAACACCCTTTCGTAATTCGCAGAACATCTCTTAGTGAATAATCCCTTCCCTCTTGACAATAACGAGCCTAAACCCCACTTCTTTATTTATTCCCCACTTTTCAGTATGTTCACAAGACCTAAACAATATAACACCTTTAAAGAAGTCAATAGCATTCATGTCATTATAAAACAATTAAGAAAACATTTCCACATAATGAAAGTTTTTTTTCGATTTTAACTGAAAGCACCTCACTCCATTATCACAAATATTTTCTCAGTAAATCGGTTTCACCGGTAATAAATCATTTTAGGCACAATAAAAATTGAATTTGGGTGGGGGTAAATAGAATTATATAAATAAGTCGTCTCAACGTGGCCTCGCCGCAGTTAGAAAATGGCTTTGAACGCCGAAACAGCTGTCACAAAAAAAACTAAAATACTTGCAGAATGCAATAACAACATTACTAAATTTGATTAACATTAAATTAAAATAAATAAAAAGTGGAGCTAACGACAAGATGTGTTCAAATTTGCCCTTAGCCTAGTGAAGGATCATAAATGTGTATTTCACCAACATTTGTCTGATAATTCGCACAATACCAAAATACATAAAATTACTAAAAGAAAACTTTTAAATATTATGAATAGAAGTTAATTAAACATGTGGTATTTATTTGCTTAAGCTATGAGAGTTTAATAATAACATTCATTTAACATTCTTTGCACGCACCTACAGTAAAAAAAATACTGTTTGATTTTTTTTTGCTTATTTTCAAATAATGTTATGATTTTATTTTGCGGTCAGTGCAGCCGAACCGCACATAAAGATGAAAAATTATTTTGAAAGTTCAAGGCTTAGGGAAGGCTATCCAATAAGGTTTTGTTTGTCTTTTGTGGCGCTGAGCGAAAATAACGATCTTAAAAGTTACTAATATAAATTTAACACTTAATTCGTGAACAGAAATAATCTTTGGGTTTTCTTTGATTGTGGTCGACCTCCACAGGAGAGCGGCAAACTGCTTGGCTCTGAACCCAGTGGTTGCAAGTTCACAACCCAGTATGGGCAAATAAAATGCTGTGTAAAATGTATGCGCCATATTTAGCAGTGGCGTGCAGTCAATAGAGGCTGAAAGCTATGTCTATCTTAAGAAAATGAAGCGTAAAAATAAATTAGAAGAAAAAATTTTGAAATTCTGATAAAAGCGTAATTTTTCCACAAATTTGATGATTTTTTTTATGACACAATCGTTCTACCCCAGTGAAATGGTTCTACTTAACAACTTTATACTTTTTTGTTGCAACAATCAGCGGAAGGTGATAATAAATGTTTTTTTTCAATATTGAATGCGCAACCCTGATGTATGACAGTGAGGCATGGAACTGGTAGAGGAAGGATGAAATTAGACTGAATACTCTAGAAATGAGATCTCTGAGACGAATGTGTGGTAAAACCATGTATGATCGTGAGAAAAATGTTGAGATTCGTAAAGAATGCAAGGCTTATGTAAGCGTAGTGAGCAAGATTAAGAAAGGGACGCTTAGATGGTTTGGATATGTAGAGCGAATGAACGAAGAAAGGAGTGTAAGGAGAATATATGGCGCGAATGTGGATGGAAGAAGAAGCCGGGGACGACCGAGGAAGACATGGCACTCATCAAGCGAATCAAATACTTGAGTCGGGACATGTAAGAAGTCAGAATAACAGAAGAGAATGTATGAGACGTTGTATGAAGAGGAATGAACCAAGAAGTGTATGCCAAGATCGACTTGTTTGGCAGTCCGTCCTCTCTGCCTACCGCTGCAGGGAAACGAAATGATGGTTAGTTAGTTCGAATGCGCAATTCGTACCCGAACTAAAAAAAGTTGCACACAGCCTTAGGTCATAGAGCAATGCACGTCGCTGGTATAATGTATCATACAATTTTCAAGGCAAACAAAATATTTAATTTTATGGTATCAAAAGACTGCAGCTTACCCTTGATGTTTAGTGACCAGATCTGAACAGCCAGGTATTTCAAAACTTGCTCTTCTCCTTCTCCCACTTCATTGATCCTTAAAACATTCCCGAAATTGGTATGTCATAGTTCCACAGACTCCGCGCAGTTATTTGTAGTATAAAGTGATTGTACATAATATTTGTCAAAATAAATAACGTACGGACAGAAAAACCCTATTTTTTGCAATCAATAACACGTTAAATATGTCAGTCACGATCTCGTATCTCTTTAAAATGACAAACAAGACTTTTCGAGATATTATAAAGTCCAGGTAAACATTGTAGTGTTTTGGCATTATTGGCAATTCAAACAAATTATTGTTTCTTAATGTTAGAATACTAAGTGAGTGTTCATAATAAATACAGTGGAAACATGTACAACTTCGCAATACGTGTGATCATTCTTAATGAGTCTGCTCAGGTAGCGAAGGAATCGGGGATTGTCAAACCGTGGCCCGCAGTTAACGAATACATCTTTGTTTCTTATTTTATCTTCTATCTTAGATCATTTATTAGGTTTTATTGAGCAAAAAGTAGAAGCAATTCATTTAAATATTGTACGAAGTTTTTTGTTTTCGTTTCCACGTCTTTTGTGACAGATGTTTTCAAATAAAGTTTTACATATAAAAAAATGATGCTAAAAGGATCCGAATTCAAGCAAATAAGTTTGAGGTCGTAGAAAAAATAACGTCTGTAATTTTTTTTTCGGTAGATAAGTACCGAATTCTTATTGTTATTATTTCCCTGGACGAAAAAAAGGTGTTGCTTGAGTTTTTATTTATTTATAAAACAGTTCAAGTATTCAAATGCTTCATGGCACGCCATTTTTTATTGTTTCCGGAAAGTTTCTATGGCAACATTTTTGTAAAAAGTTTTTTCCAAGTGGGTAATTGTGGAAGAGAATACATGGTTAATTTAAAAAAAAAAATTAAACGGTTTTTTACGTAATAAATATTTTCTTTTAGAATTATTTTGAATTTTAAAGTTTTAATAAATTAACGTAAGGAAGCCGAAAACAAAATAATGTAAATATTTAAATTGAAATCATCAGACATAATAGCTCCAGAAAGGGAGGGAAATTGATTTATTCACCATCACCAAGCCATCTCATCTCTCAATTCCATACAGACACACCGAATAACCGTACAAGGTTCCTTTTCCCATTCGAATCACTGGAAAAAAATATTGTTGTCTCTTTCATTTTTTATGCGTTAAAAATAGATAGCTATACAAACCAGGGCCTGAAATGGTAATCTGAATCGAAACACGCTCCTTTCGCTTGGGTTTTTCGTTAGTTCATTGTTTTTTGCACATTCTGTGGAGAAAAAAAATCATCCGATATAGTTTACTAAATATTTTTTATTGACGCGCAAGTTTTTAAGAATAATTGGGAAATCGTGTAGATTCCTTAAATGAATAAGTGTTTTCCATTTAAATTAAAATCAACAAGTATTGGCATTGAATAAATTAATATTGCGCACATAAACTTCTTAGAAAATTAGTGACACAATTCATTATTGCCGACGAATGGGCAGAAAGCATTATTTGTTATAATGAGTTAATTGTACATATATTTACTCAAGCTGTGCATGTTTGTGTTGGGTAAACTAACTGGTTGCCTACTAAGCTATACACAGAACATCACATTTAACTAAATATGATGAATTTGAACACATAACTCCGTTTTGAACCTCTTTACAGAATTAGCGACCTATTTCGGTAGTACCCTTCTGTTATATCCAAAACTACGAACCAAAATTATGCACCTTCGATTGAAAGTATATTTTAATTGACTGTAAATTACTAATGAAAAAAATATTAATTAATGGACTTAGGTGATTGTAATATTTGGGATTTATTAAGGTTTAAAGGGATTAAGGATTAACTAGGCATTTACCGAATAATTTCCATACGAACGATAGTCAGTGTTGCCACTCAAAAATAATAGTGTTGGTTAGGGAAAGTAGGGACTGGATAAATATCAATTAAGGTAGGAAACAGTCATATTATCATTTCAGAACCTAATTTAAAACTAACATAAAACATAATTATAGATACTGGCAGACATATTTAGGTGTTATAGTTGGAGGTGAACCGAATGAAAGAGGTAGGTCAGAGGTGTACGGGATGTACAGAGCGGTTTATTAGAAACATGGAAAAAAGAAGAACAGAAGAAATGCGATGTGGCCGTGTCTCGCGATCCAAAAGTCTATTAATTGTTTTTGTATTTAATTCGTCGAACTCCATTTAATTTTTTTAGTAATTTAATGTAAATCAAATTTAATAATGTTAACAATAATAAAAATAAAATACTTGCAGAACATAATAATAACATTATTAAATTTGATTTTCATTAAATTTCTAAAAAAATCCAAAAGTATGTCCATTCGGGCCTTAAATTTTTATATCAAAAATTATTTCACCATCAAATGGAAATGTACAATTCAAGCAGAGTAAAAAAGACAGAGCGTGGTATTTTCTGTATTGTGATTGGCTCTCTCGGGACTAGAACCAAAAGGTATTATGTCAAAGGCAAATGGGCTTCCATTTAAATCTTCGTGGATGGACTTCAAGTGTATTCTTTGTAAGATTTATTTAACTTAAATAGAGCACATGTATGTACATTGATTACATTTATTCTAATATGAATATAATATATCTTAAACCCGAAAAAATTACAATTTAATTTGCAATATACAGTTAAGAATTACAAATGAAACTTCACAATTTACGATATTTGCGTATTTCGTCACTGCCTTCTTAAATTTCAACACATTTTCTTCTTTTATATTGGCCGGTATTTCTTGGAAGATCTTCATGTATATGATTAGAAAAATATCAAGAAATGAACTATACGATAAATTTAATTGATTATTTAGTACAAGTAGGTACATACATACTTAAATTTATCAATGCATCTATTTATAATTTAAAAAAATTATCAATAAAAAAGGAAAAATAACACATCTATTTATGCACTTAACTTAAAACCAGGTACAAGATATGGTCGGTTGGATGGGAACGTGTCTATCGTGAATATTTTGTTTTTTCGGTTTTTAGGTTGAAGTCGTTTTCTCATTATTACGGTGCTCTCTCCTGTCGAAGGTTATAATGATGTCCTGTGTGTATAATGGAGATAATGAGGTTGTCTCTTACATCAAAATTTCATTTTATTTATTAATATTGAGGGCCAGTTTTATAACCATCCGCTCGTAACGCTTAATCCCGTTTTTAACTAATATTTGGTCTACCTCCCGATTTCGCCGTTTTATAAACGTTCGTCAAATTACCGTACGTTTGACAGCTGTCAGTTGTTGCCGGATGAACGCTAATTTGAGACCGTGCGTTATTTTAATTGAAAAGACAATATATATTTTGCATTTGTGAAATGGATTCCTCATCGAGCAGTGAAAGTGATGACGAGCGAATGGCAATTATTCAAGACAAAAAACGGACATAACGGTCCGTTAAAAAACGGTTCGTTGGGTAACGGAAATTTGGGAGTTGTTTTATAAAACTGGCACTAATTAAAATATGCTGAGGATAGAACTATTCGTATTTTTGTAAAATACCGAATAGTACCGAAGGTATAAGTCATCAAAGCTATGATATTTTAGGAGAATCTCGCTGGCGCAGCCGGCCGATAAGCGTGTGACGTCACGGTACATAAAATTACTGGCGCGGCAGTATGCGGTACTGCCATTGTGAATTGTGTCTCGAGACGTTATGGGTATTTGTTTTTATCAAGATCACTTTGAAAGGTCATAACTTTGTCATTTTTGGAGATATCCAAAATAAAAAAAAATCTGTCGTTATTAACTCTTTAAATATGATCATTTTCATTAACAAAAAAAGGAGGGAACCTTATTAGATTGAGATGAAAAGTTAGTTTTTTTCACATTTTCTCCCCTCAGGTGATACTGAGGGAAATTATTTTCCTCAGGGCCTATGTCATCTTTGAGGATGCTGTGTGAAGGGTCTTTTTGAGGATATGATGGAGTAAAGATGGATCTTGAACAGAATCGTGTTGTAGGAGGGAGGAAACACAGAGTCCGGCAAATCGCTCCACAGCCGGGCAGTTGAACTCAAGAACAAGTCGTAAAAACCACCAGTTCTCATATGACAAATGTCAACCGCACTGACGTTAGAATTAATAGACTTGCCCTATGTACCATTTCGATCAGTGACACAAGTGACACCCATTTTGGTAACAGACTAGTTGCCATAGTTCCGCGTTCGTGTCGCGTGAATTTGACTGCTATGAGTAAATTACAAAACATTTATAAAAAAGGCAAACTACATGCACGAATAAATCTGTCGGTTTTTGTAAACAAGTCGAATCTTTTTACTTATTTGCTGTTTTACTTAAATTGACGCCTAGACTGAATGCTGTTGAAATTAGATCTCCGAGGCGAATGTGTGGTAAAACCATGTATGATCATGAGACAAATGTCAAGATTCGTAAAGAATGCAATGCTGAAGTAAGCGTAATGAGTAAGATTAAGAAAGAGATGCTTCGATTTGACGGCCTCCATGATCGAGGGGTAAGGCTCTCGACTACGAATCCGAAGGTCGCGGGTTCAAATCCCGGCGTGCACAAGTAAATTTTATTTAATTAATTTGTGTTGTTTCACAATTAATTGTTTTAAAAATAATATATGGTGTAAAATAATACATAAGTTCCAGGGTGGAAGATACTCTCAGTATCGCCCTGGTGAAAGACCACCATTCAAAATTGAAACGTTGCTTGAAATGGCTTTTAGCCGTGTTTGGTGACCAGATCTGAATAGCCAGGTATTTCCCCACTTGCCTCTTCTTCTTCTCCTTCCCCTCCTCAATACCTTCAGCCTCACAACATTGCCTAATTGGGAAGGCCATAGTCTCACTGGCTCCAGACGGTTGGGAGCAGTTGGGACTCTTGTGCGGTATTCATATAAAAAAATATGGTTTGGGTATGTAGAACGAATGAACGAAGGACTGTAAGCAGAATATGTGACGCGAATGTGAATAGAAGAAGAAACCGGGGACGCCCGAGGAAGACATGGCACGATCAAGTGAATCAAATACTTGAGTTCTGCCATGACAGAAGTTGGAATAACGGAATAGAATGTGTGAGACGATGAATGAATGTGAATGAAGCAATAAGTGTATGCCAAGATCTAGTTGTTAGGCGGTCGGGTCCTCTATGCCTACACTGCCGGGAAACGGCTTGATGGTTAGTTAGTCAAGTAACAAATTATCGTCAAAGTGTGCCGGTGTACACATCTAATGGCGCCCTCAAAAGCTACCCTTGCTGGCGGGTGGTTTGTGGGTTGGCGGATTGGTTGCGAGGAGGTGTGGGTGGAGGGTTGTGGTCCTCCCCCAGGCTCGAGTGGCCCAGCAGACATGTGAAGTTATTAATGCATCAGCCGTCACGGGGTACTGACAGAATCTTCAATTGTAAGCAGGAAATTACCACCTTGGTTCAATCAGTTAAACCAGTTCAACCATATGGCGATTGCGACTGGATGTATTACTATGTTTTTTAAGGATATTGGTTGTCTTCAGTGTAGATCCTGTTAAATCTTTTCAAATTTGCCCACCACCTAATATTTTATGTAATTTTAGCTATAAATTGAAATATTTTAGTCCGAGGAGCAGTAAAATTCTTGCTCTGACATCATGGTATTTAAAGAGTTTTTTTTCCAGAATATCTAGGTCAACGGTCAATATGAAATAATAAAAAAAAAAACGAATAATATGTACAATGTACACCTACCTGGCCTAACTATAAATATATCTGTCTACGGTACGTTATTTAGCAGTGGCGTGCATTGCTCTTTGGCTAAAGGTAGACTATGTGTATTTTTAAAAAATGTTCTTTTTATTATCAAGTTCAGCTGATTTTCGAGGTAAAATGAATAAATGCGCGTACAAATATCTTACCGAATTCTTGGAGAAATACATTTCGTCAAACAACCTTTATAAAAAAAGGCTCATTTTTCATTGGGTAGGCACAGCTTTTCAGCCTTCATAGAGTGCATGCCACTGTTGTTTAGTTGGTAGGTACCTAGCGTATAAGAAAATTCATTAAAATAAGATGTTGTAAATTTTTTTTCAATCTTTTTTATAATGTACTTATTATTTCAGCAGAAATAAGAATCTATATTGGCATATCATCCAACCACAATAAAACAGAAATCTGTTGGTGCGTTCTACTCCTTGTTGCAGTAAAATTAATGTTTAAAAAAAAACATTCTTTATTATTTGATGTTTAATTGAGTTATTATTTAATCATTGAAGAAAATAATATTAACATAACCTAAATGAACGATGACACCGGAAAAAACAATAAAAAATAAAAAAGATTTCAGTCGCATCTGGGACTCGAACCCAGGACCTCTGCTTATCCGGGGCAACCGCTTAACCAACTTAGCTAATGAGACCAGTTCAATTTATGTCATCTTCGTCGACATCATATCTCAAATTCAAGATTTGTCAATATTATTGTCCATTTTTGATCTCATATTATTTCATCTTTCATTTAGGTTACGTTAATATTATTTTCGTCAATGATTAAATATTTCAACGAGGTGTTTAAATCTCAATAAAAATAATTAATAATTAAAAATTGAGTTATTAGTGTTTACATTCCTTCAAAAAAGATTCCACAGTAAGTTAACAATAAATTATAAAGGAAACCGTAATCACTGGTAAGTACGGACTTCTCTATTACTTCATACCATTGAATTGAACGTATCAAGCAGGTAAAACACGCCGTACCTTTTGCCATGAATATCAAGTACCAAAGCCTGCCACAATAATGGAAAATTAACGACATTGCCGAAGTAGGCTTACCGCCATTATGTTATAAGTATAACGTATTATATTTTGAAGAAAAACAATAATATATTAAGTCAATCGTGCGTGTGTTGGAACAATGGAGTCAACAGCAACTGGGGTATATGCCATTATTATTATATTATCAAATAAATGGTACTTTCACTTAAGCGTTCTAGAGCCAGCCATTGTACTTGCCATTGTTCGGAACACACAGAGTTATAATATGTATTTCTACCAGGGGATGCAATAAAATCACTTCGAGAAACTGTCGGGGGTAGAAACAAAAGGTTTCGTACAAATAATACTGTACACAACAATCAGAGGGCATGTGATTATTCGTTGGGAATATGTATTAATAAGGGTGGTTTATGTATCGTGTTGAGGCTTTGTATGTGATATGTACCGACGTCAAACGCCATTGCAATTTTGTCTATGGATACAGGATGTGTCAGGACGACGTACCCGACGAACTTTAACCGGTGATTCTGGAGCTTGTTTGGTGTAAAACATGTAGATGGCATTTTACTCCATTGCATTGCACGACGCCTGCAAGTATCCCGGAATAAAAAAAGTATTATTATTTTGTAAACGGCGATTTTTCTGTTTGTTTGTTTTCTACTTTTTTTATTATCATTCCAAAAAAAATCACATTTCGTCACTGACTGAAAAGCTGTGCCTAATCCAAGAAAAAGGAGTGAACAGAAAGAAAAATAAATGCGACATATTTCTGAACAAAACGTTTTTTTTATGAATTTGATAAGGCACGCTCATTTGTTCAGCTGACCGCAACATTTAGGGGTAGGTTATAATAATACGGTAATTTTAAAATATTCATTGCACAATTTATACCTGTACTTGAAAAACTACACAGCCCATATTTGGTAACAGAGCACTGCACGCTACTGTAGCCAAATTACCGTCCAACCTTAGAGTAACAATAAGCGTCCAACCCCCTGCCTCAATCCTAACTGTCCAATACCAACTGATTTTTTAAATGGTTTTTGGTCAAAAAAGTCACCGGAGACCAAAATGCCATCAAAATTTTTAACATTTTTTTTAACCCAGGAATCAGTGGTGAAATGTTGTCGGGTACGTCCCGATACCCCCAGAACAAATCTCCTATTTTTGACAATATGTAATGCGAAAATGGTTTACAATAGCTCGTGATGTAACCGCCCTACCCATACGAACGTACGTGATACGGCCGTCATATTATCGCTTGAACGCAACAAGCCGTATCCCGTACGTTCAGGTACAAAAAAAGCTATACAATAAACCCACAAAACATTTGTATACGTCAAGTTTGTTCCTGCATCATCTCGTTTGGTATTTTGAGGTCAGTCGAAGCTAACGAATACGTTCGGGTATTTTTTGACTCCCATACAAGTTACGTAACTAGTCACACGTATTGTTATTGCAAAATCTAATGAAAAAAACGATTTTTTTTAACTACTTTTGAATAATAATCCAAGAGACGAGCAGTTAAAGAAATTAATTTTATAAATACGATAAGGTGAACTAATTTCCATCATTGCTGTGTAATTTCTGTCCGTTTGAAACATCTTTTACCGATGTTTTTTTATGATGTGATTTTTATATTAGTTGAATTTACTATCAGTATATGTTCTAACGTGTAAGCATTTTTTATAAACGTGTTTTTTGCACAAGAGTCTCAACTGCCTGGAGCCAGTGGAGCGGGAGCGTGAAGGATAGAGATGGGGGAGAGGAAGGTGGGAATGTACCTGGCTCTTCAGACCTGGTCACCAAACACGACTAAAGCCATTTCTAGCAACGTTTCGATTATGAATGGGAGTATTTAATGATGTAATACTAATAATACTAGTAATACTAAGCATTTTGCCGTTATAAATTGTTTTTCATACAATTTCCTTTTACACAATACTAAGCATTTTGCCGTTATAAATTGTTTTTCATACAATTTCCTTTTACACATTGAAAAGTTTCAGAGTTTTCGTGACAATAAAAAAAACCGTTTCTCAAGTATTTTTTAAAGTTAATTAACATAATTTTGCTGCTTGTGATTTATAGGAAAGTGTTGTATTAACCTAGACATATCACAAAGAAAAGTTTTACAAATTTAATGACGACATAGTTCAGTGTTTAAGAGATTTTACTGCTCAAAAATAAAAGTTTTCTGCTATATCATTCAGAAGGAGTGTAAATTGTTTATCGTACACTGTTCAAACATTCCACGGTCTCTTTTATTTGTAATATTTGATTGCAGTATAAAATTTGCAAATCATTTTTATAAAAAAAAATTATAAGAGCATCGCATAGGAGCCATTGTTTAATTATTTAAAAAAAATTATTTTTGTACTTATCTACAAACTTGTTCCTCTTTTTTCTTCACTGTATCATGCACTATGTTGCGTCATTCGAAATATAAAAACAAGTTGATTTTTTTTCACGTTGTCATGCACTCATATCATATTATATTATGCACTTGTGTATCATGCAGATCAGTCTATTAATATTTAATTTTATTTAAAAAAAATTATTATCTACAAATTAAAAAAACCTTTCCCTTTATAACTTCTCTGTGTCATGGACTTATACATACATATATGTCATAAATATGTTACACTTATATACCTATTATGTATCATGTTCTTATTTTTGTTAACTTAAAACCTTTTTTTTCTTTCTGTACACAAAATCATTTAAATGTTAAAATATATAATACCCCAGTGGGGTATTAAAAATTAATAAAAATAAATAGTCCCTTCCCTGAAAATTTTAAAGAGCTTTTATGTTTATTATTTATTTAGCTGACTAAAATGACAAACCGGAGTAACGTTCCGGTTTGCTCCGCTTGAATCCAAGCACTGAGTATGAGAAAAAAAAATGTTTATCAGAAATCACATCAGTCGGAATCATAATGATGATTATTATATTTGACTACATAATGCAATCTATTCTACATTCCGATTCAATTCCTTTGTTAAAATAATTATTTGTCTTCTGTAACCCACTTAGGCTATGTACTACATTATTCGAGGAATACCTTTGCTTTATCAAATTTATTAGAATACCTTTCATCTCTTTCGTAATAATAATATATTATGATGTACTTATTTGCTTACAAAATCCTTTGTGAATGGGACAATACGATCACTGTTGTTAGAAAAAGGCTATTTAATATTTATTTTCACAATGGGATGAATATCAGAAGACTTCATCAAGCCTTTGGTATGAAATAACATGCCTTAGGTAATTTACGGTAAGTCTCATGATGTTTGATGATTTAGGGGTTTCTTATGGACTTAACATGATTTAAAGGGCCTTTATCAAATATACATATCTCTTTGTTGTAATGCCATGATATGAGTAATTAAAAGGGTAATGCACAAATGAGTTAAATGTAAAACTTTTTGGGTAAAATTAACATCCATCTTCCTAATTAACTTAAAATTGGATTTGAGGTCAAAATACCCATCCAAACTGAATTATCTTCTTTTTTTTTTCAATTAAAGGTATAGTAAATATCTAGTACGGATTAAAAGTTATTTTTTTTTAAATTATGCAATATAGGCCATTAAATAAATCGATTTTTCACGATTTATGTTATGAAAAAAGTGCACAGTGGCCGTGAGGTGATTTTTCTCTAAAACGGCGCTGCACAAATCGTTCAAATATCATTATTTTACTATCATTATTAAAAGAGCCACTATACAAAAGACAAAGAAATTACGCCAATGAATTTATTACGAAATTTAAATCAATTTATCTATACGCAAGTAGCCATAATAAAGTAAATTTGTGTTGAGGAAGAAAATTTGAGAGGGATTGGAGAATGGAATTACGATGGTTTGGGAGTACTGCCTACTTAGATCCATGTAATAATCAGATAATTTAGACATAGGTAGTCATTTCAAGTGACGTTTTGGTTCTAGACGATGGTTTAGGCTCTAACTGCAAAAATTCATGGGTTGATATCTCGTAATATTCTCTAAATGTTTTATATGACAGAACAATACCGGCAATACCTAATTACTTGTTTTCCAAATATATGTTGTATAACTCTATAGTAACTTTGTAATTATAACTTACCGAGGCTACGTGTGTTAGTCATATTTTGCCAGTATTCGCAAAACATCTGCGAATAATCTTATTAAATATAATGTCCTTTCCTTTCGTATAATCGCAATTCACTTTCAAGATTTTACAGTGATATTGAGATGACCGAATAATAATCAATAGATTCTAATTAACATAGCGTATTATCTCGAATGACAGATGACAACGAAGAGGCACTGGACAACTTTGCACGCCCGTATCGTATATAAGTTATTCCTACGTTTTGTCTTTCTTTCATACTGTCTCTCCCATACAAGACGTCGCGTCAGTCGCACCTTTTTTTACAGTAAGTAAATATGAAAACTAGCACAATAAAGGCGCTTTGGCCTTATTACTATTACGATCTCATGGTTTGATTTACTTTACTGAATTTATGTTACATTATTTGTGCTCTTTGGGGAAAGGTCTTAACTAGATTAAAAACCCTAAGCGAGGAAAGGAAAAAGGACAAACATTTGGTTATAAACAATTTACTTGCTAAACTTTTCTAAGTTGCGTTTTGTACTTACTGAATAAAATATATTTAATATGTTATTATTCGCTGCATCCTCTTCGGGCTGTAATATTGTATTACCATACTATGTCAATACTAGCTTTTTTCCCTCCTATTTTTGTATTAAGGCACTTAATATGATCTAAACTTGTCAATTTGACAGTCCTAAAACGGGGTTTGTTCCTAGTCGGGCCGTCAAAGCTTTCTTAAATGTTTTCGTTAAATAATGTGTGTTTCAAATAAATATTATTATTGTTTTTAAAAATTTATACGTAGGTAACCACAGATCTACTTTTTAAATGAGTTATTTGTTAACGTTTGTTTATCAGGATATTTATTACCTTCGATTTTTATTATTATTACATTACAACTTGAGAAATACATTTGTCGCATTTACGATTGAAGTTACCGTTAGACGATTTGAATTCAATTTTTAACTTAAAATAACCACATAAAAGTATTTTCCATTTATCTGTATCCAAAATCAACAAAACCCCCACAGAATCTGTTTTATTTTGAATCCCAGAGATCCTCCAACAGGTGTCCTTTCTTCAAACAATCCCTGCCTCAGGTAAACAAAGCTTTTATACAAAGTTACACAAAATCTGGATCGTGGGAGCTTTCGGACCGCAATAGCTATCGGTGTTTGCAGGCCACTTAAATTCTGTAACAATTCACATTCCCGGGTAAACACCGGCCTTGGTTTGACAATCTTAGGAGATGATCTAAAATCTATATCTTATTCAATAACAGGGCTGGTGGAAGGGATTCGATATGGCTAGGGATCTCAAAAATTTATTTTACGCGAAAACAGTGGCATTTTACAATAAAAGTGATTCTATGTTAACTGTTATATATATTTCACTAAAACAAATAGTGGCAGAACGCATTGATTTTAAAGGTTCAATTTATTTTTTATAACTTATTGAGGTTTGTAAACCTCATTGTAATATTTTAATCATCGAAGAAGATAATATTAACACATCCCAAATGAACCACGAAACCGAAAAAACAACAGAAATTAAAAAGATTTCAGTCGCATCTGGGACTCGAACCCAGGACCTCTACCTATCCGGGGTAACCGCGAAACCAACTTAGCTAATGAGACCAGTTCAATTTTCGCCATTTACATTTTAGCAGCCAATAATATGGGATTTATAAAAATGGAGGAT
Organism: Halesus radiatus; assembly: GCA_022606495.2. NCBI lineage: Eukaryota > Metazoa > Arthropoda > Insecta > Trichoptera > Limnephilidae > Halesus > Halesus radiatus. The sequence goes on from JAHDVE020006675.1 coordinate 74,706, forward strand.
AATATTAACAAAATCTTGAACATGAAGTATGATATCGGTGTAAATGGCGTAATTTGAACTGGTCTCATTAGCTAAGTTGGTTAAGCGGTTACCCCGGATAGATAGAGGTCCTGGGTTCGAGTCCCAGATGCGACTGAAATCTTTTTAATTTCTTTTGTTTTTTCGGTTTCGTGGTTCATTTGGGATGTGTTAATATTATCTTCTTCAATGATTTTTTAATTCATTTATTAATAATGACGCCACAAAATGAATACTAATCTTTTGAAGAAATTATAAAAAATAATTTTTAAAAAAGTTGTTGTTTTCATTACGCGCACCAAAAACGGAAAACATGTTATTTAACTATACGTACATCGAACCGACCCTGAAAAGCATTATGCACAAGTATCACTTACTTATTCCACAATCCTATAACCATATCAAACACACAAACATCTGAAAGCTCTAAAGGTGAAATACTTGTATTATCAAGGAGTTTCGTAGACAATACCACTTTCCGTACCTCCGCCTGCCATTCAAGAACTCTTCCACAAGTTTAGTTGAATTGATATCAAAACCTTTGTGGCATGTTTCATTCTTCCTTCGTCCCACACAACTACTGTGCATTGTGGTGAGGTATCCCAGTCAAAAGATAAAGCTGAAAACATCTCAAGACTGAAGAGTTGAGGCTGTTTAAAGGTTGGGAAGATTTCACCTGTGGGGGGTGAGATGAGACATCGAGATTCAAGGGAAGCTGGGTAAGGGGTATTCATTTCAAGATTATTAGCAACAACAGTTTAGGGGTAGTTTATCCACAAGTGAAGGGTGGGTACATTATTTTATGGTCCGTGTAGGTATCTAATGACTCACTTCGTAGTTTTACAGGGATGCCCACAAACTACTTGTATAAGTGCGTTAAATTTTATAATTAGGTATCTATCTATCTAACTTGTAATTTCTTAGGGTAGATCTGCTTGAATAAAACAACGATTCTTTCAGGAGTTTTTAATTTTTAGGTAATCCAGGTAGATGATTTTTTTTATAATTTGAGTTTCAGCTCCCTTTTTTCTTTTTGAACGGTATATGTATACATTGATCAAACAATAATGAATATTTGATAGCTCAATTGCTCATACTTGCAATACAACAGGGCGCTGAAAATTGATACGTTTACCTTACCTGGAAATTCTGCAGAGAAAAGCTTTACTTGTTAAACTTAATATGTATCTACTGTATCTTAAAACGCCACAAACCAGATAACCCGTTTGTCGAAGTAACGAAAACTTACTAACAGTGAGCTCTGGTGTCATGAAAATTCAAGCATATTCAATAAAATATTTTTTTACTATTTTAGCTTGTAAGAACTTAAAATACTATCAAATAATACCCCATTAAAAAAAAAAAGTGTTTAAAAGCATAACTTTTGCACAAGTGAAGGATTTCTTATAAATATAAAAATGTAATAAAACAATTATTAATTATTATTGCGTTTAATAAGTGGAATTCCATTATTATTATTATTATTTTTTTAATTTATAGCAAACCAAATTTAGTAATGTTATTATATAGTTCTACAGGAATTTCAGTTTTTTTTTATTCTGGCAGCTGTTTCGGCGCTCAAAGCCATTTTCAAACTGTGGTTAGGGAACACATTGATACGGCTTATTTATATGATTTTATTAATCGATTAAATCGGTTTTTACTGAATATATTTATAAATGATTTCAAATACAATAAAGATTGAGTAGGGGTAAATAAAATCATATAAATAGATTCTATCGGCGTGGCCTAATCACAGTTTAGAAATTTGCTTTGAAAGCCGAAATAGCTGCAACAATAATAATAAAAAAAAAAAATACAATACTTAAAAAATTTGATTTTTAAAAAGTAATAAAACAAATGAAACTTTTCTTAATATGCCTGCATTTGGAAGGCATTGACGGAACCATCCCTGATTTAGGTAAATTAAAGCAAGGCCTACCTCTTAACCCAACAATATCAAATAACGTCCAGAAAACTGAATAATGAGATCAATAGAATTGCTCAATGGGTTTAAATGGATATAAAAGACTTTTTAATGTTTTCATTGAGTTTCTAAACTCTTTTGTGCCGTTTCTGCCCGAATAATACGCCTTTTTTATTATGGAATAAGCGGTTAGTTTTTCTTCTTTTACGTCCAACCCTTTATGCTTTATGCTCTCCTGGTAGAAATAAAATAATTCAATGGGATTTACTATAAGCAACCTATCATTTACCATTTAATTTAATTCAAACACGATTATTATGTAACCGCGAAAGTAATTGATATTATTTCATTTAACCTTTCTTATTTGGTAGGTTTCTTACGTAGTTAATTTTTTTTCTCTTTTGACTGGTTCTAAGAATATTTATTTATATATGTATTACATTAAAGAAATTACAGTAAGAAAATTAAATACTCTGTTCCTATACCACGCAACTTTACAAATATATAAAGAAGATACTATAAATTAAAAAGAACCATCTTGAAATACATAAAATCTCAGTCAAAAATACATGTTACCGATTCCAATGTGTAAAAAAACGTTCGATCTCAATAAAACAATTTTTTCTTCTTTTTTTTAAAAAAGGAAGGCGAATATTTCCTGGTTACGAATAACCTAACAATATTTAAAAATATCCTACTACCATCACAGTAAGCGGAAGATGTGGCTTGTGTCGTAAATAGAGGACTTAGCCAGCCGAGGAATCGAACTCACGACGCCTGGGTGAGACCCAAACGCGATGCCAACTCAGTCACTAACCGTTCTATTAATAAACTAAACTATTAATACAAATTACAGGAAAATATAAGATTCGTTCACGTCACTTTTCATAGGGGTATAACTTTGATTGTCTTTCACCGGGGCGATACTGAGAGTATCTACCATGGAACATACCGCTAATGATTTAAATACGAAGTAGCCCATATGTATACAGGTAGTATCAGCAAGAACACGACAGACTTTAACCAGTGATTCCTGAGTTTGTTTGGAGAAAAAAATGTTGAAGAAATTATGATCACGGTGCTTTTTTTTACCTAAAAACTAAAAAAAAACAGTACTTGGTGGAGAGTTATGGTCGGGGTGGGGGATTGGACGGTTACTCAGCCGAGTGACCAGTGACTACTTGTCGAATTTTTTTTTTGCTTGATTTTGAAAGAAAATATCTTCAAAATATTTTTAAAAACCAGAAACATTCTTTTCAATAAACGCAAATTCACTCTGTGGCAGTATTTTAAAATAATTAATAAAAAATATTTTGTAGGCATACGTAATATTTGTATTTACTTAAATATAATTTAATATTTATAAACGGTAGACAAATAATAACAATTAATGGTGATAGAGGTACATAATTATATATTTTTATTAAAAAAAATAATGATTTTAAATCAATAATAATGATTATTATATTTATATTAGATATTTTTATTAAAAAAATAATGATTTTAAATCAATAATAATGATTATTATATTTATATTAGATATTTTTATTAAAAAAAAATAATGATTTTAAATCAATAATAATTATTATTATATTTATATTAGATATTTTTATTAAAAAAAATAATGATTTTAAATCAATAATAATGATTATTATATTTATATTAGATATTTTTATTAAAAAAATAATGATTTTAAATCAATAATAATGATTATTATATTTATATTAGATATTTTTATTAAAAAAAATAATTATTTTAAATCAATAATAATGATTATTATATTTATATTAGAAAACAGAAGTTCAAACAAAATCAAGGAACAACCAAGGTATCGAATTGCTAACATGTCATTGTTTTTCAGTATACATTGTAACCTGACGAGGGAACCATTGGTTTAGAAACATACAGATATTCTTTTTTTTAAATAGAGGTTTAAACAAAACAGTATTTTTTATTTAATTTATAAATATTTTCACTGGTACATTTTTCCTCCAAATAAACTCACGAAGCACTGGTTAAAATTATCGGGTACGTGCTGATACACCCTGTATACTGAGAGCGATTAAAGTTGATTTAAGAGACAAAATAAAAGATTCGGAAGTAAAATAAGGTTCGTGCCGGTAGGAGATTTACCTGGAGGTTGGATCCTTGGAAAACAACCATACTCTTTCCGCAATTGAACAAACCCTTAACGCATTCGTGCGAACATTCAAAGGACGAGAGGACTATTTGTAATTTTCTAATTTCTTCCTTTGCGACAAATTCATTGTTATCAATTTACCCGATTTCAAGTACAGAAGTACTCAAGAATGGGCGTTATCTTCGTCTTTTGAAATAAACTTTATAATTTTGTCGTGATACTCCAGTCACCAGTCAATCGAAAGTCCGGTAACGTATTGCAAAAGAATTAAAACAAGATTTTATATTTCATAACGAAATATTATTAAAATTTCTATTGAAATTGCGGAATTTTGTTATTGTAGATCAATAATTTTATTATTGCAAAAAACACGGGAACGTAATTTATTTGCCGAAACTAATATTTTTTTGCAGTGGCGTGCAGTCCACATCGGTTGCAATAAAAACTGTGCCTATCCTAAGAGAAATAAGTACATTATAATAGACTATAAATTTGTGGATATTTTCCACAACGGCAAGTGAAGTTTCTATTTGACGAATTTATACATTTTGGTCGCAAGTTGCAACCAACTTTTGCAATATTCCTTCCTCAAACAAGTTTTTTTGCGGGATACATAACGCAAAGCCATGCATCCGCATACTGCTTGCACTAAAGGCTGTGAAACATGTTACCTGTATTGCTAGTAATTTTTGCACAGTGGAAAGTTCGTTTAAAGATCATAATAATATCTTTATTGTAATTAAATTTAAGTATAACTAAAAGAAACGTATAATATAATAATGTAAGTGTACAGTGGTTTATAAAGTAAAATAAAAAAAATGTAAAAACAGTTATAGTTGAAGTTTCACATAACCCGCCTCGCTAGTCTATCCTGTAAGATACACAATGATGCACATTCCCCCACAAAAAGTAATGCTGTTTGCAGTGCCATCTGTTGATAAAAATGAATGAACAATTCTTTGACTGAATATATATTTATATATATTTTTTTTAATATCCTTTTTTTCTTTCGTTTTTTCAAGTGATTGTGTTTTCCGAGTACTACCTGCTGATTACACAATAATTCAACACACGTATGAATCGGCACACTTTTTTAATGTGATATAAAGTCATTAAAAGTACGAAATAAAAGGAACGTCATACGCGCTCACAAATATTTCAGAAAAAATACTTTTATCACTAAATGCTTCTAAATATTGAGACATACGGAATATGAAATTAAATAAATTGTTTTTGTGAGTTTAAAGCTTAAGTCCTTCAATAAACTTATAAAAAAATGGTTACATATTTTTATTTTTTTATTTTATTTTTTTCAAAGAAAGACAAGTATTCCCTGGTTACGAATAACCTGACAATGTTTGAAAAAATGTCTTACACAGTAAGCAGAAGATGTTGCTTGTGTCGTAATGTAGGACTTAGCCAGCCGAGGAATTGAACTCACGACTCCTGGGTAAGACCCAAACGCGATGCCAACTCATCCACTGACCGGTCGATATAAAAATATATTGTATAACGAAATAGTTTCTCGAAAGACCTGAGCTTTGAATCTGCAGTAACAAATTATTACATTTCAATTCGCGCGCAAACCCGCCAACAAATCAATTTGAACATTTATTTATTTCAATTTATTTTTATAACTTATTGAAGTTTGTAAACCTCATTGTAATATTTAATCATCGAAGAAGATAATATTAACACATTCTAAATGAACCACGAAACCGAAAAAACAACAGAAATTAAAAAGATTTTGTCGCATCTGGGACTCGAACCCAGGACCCCTAACTTAGCTAATGAGACCAGTTCAATTTACGCCATTTACACCGATATCATACTTCAAGTTCAAGACTTGTTAATATTGAAGTATGATATCGGTGTAAATGGCGTAAATTGAACTGGTCTCATTAGCTAAGTTGGTTAAGCGGTTACCCCGGATAGGTAGAGGCTCTGGCTCCATAGGGACTTTTACATACTTTGTTATAAAATTCAAATAACAATAGTGACACAGGTGCAAAACACACCGCAGTAGGCACATAGATAGAATTGATAGCCTTAACGAAATACAACAACTAAATATTTAATTTGTCTCACACACAAATTCAGCAATAGCATCGTGCAAGTACCATCCATAATAATTTGCAACAAGGGCGAATATACAAAAGACACCTCACATTCACTGATACTTATACTCTAGATACATAATAATAATAATAGTTGGATGATTTGTATAGCGGCGTTTTTGTGAAAAATCACCTCAAGGGCGCTGTAAACATATCTTATTAATGATTGTTGAGGATGTACGCAATAAAAGTATTTTTATATTATATTTAAAAGCATTACGTGCTAATAGTTTGTGTTTCTAAAATATTTAAATTAGCGCCATCTGCGAGGGCGTATCACGTTTCGTTTAGCAGGTGAGATTAGTTTTTCAAGCTAGTTTTTTTCATATTTTTAATGACTTTATATCATATTTAAAAAGTGTGCCTAATCATGTGTGTGTTGAATTGTCATGGAACCTATAATAGTTCGGCCTTGAGGTCCCACGAAAACGGCGCTACAGAATCAATTCGATTATTATTATTATTAATAATAAATAATATATACAAACGGGTAATTAACTTGTACGCTCATTTATTCAGTTGGCCACAACAATCAGCGCATAATCAATTTACAATTCATACCCATTCTTGAAAAACAACACACGGCCTACCCTTAACCATAGAGCAATGCGCGCCACCGCTTTTTCATCGCTACAGAGTCTAGATCGCATACTTTTTTTAAGAAAACACTAATTCAGTCGTGTATTTATTCATCGCTCAAATTGGCGATGACGCAGGTAGTTAGATACCTACTTATTTTCTTATGTTCTTTCACTTTGTTTAATTATTTTAAAATTATACCGACAGTATACACCCACTGTAAGAAAGGCAGTACCTATATTTTCTCGGCTTTATATCTATACTTTAAATATAGGTAACTTTTACTACCCACACATCTGACAGGATGAACTTTCAAATGCGGGAGTTTTCATTTTTTTAGTTCGTCTGTTTTTTAAACGATCTTATAGCAACAAACGAAAAGACACTTGAGAACTCTCTTGGACTTTTTCAAATAAGAGTACCTGCTTTAAAATAGCATTATAGATAGGTACCAAACAATCGTTTTCTAGTAGAAATAATTCCGGTAAGTACTGTGACAGGGAGAAGCTTTTGAAGGTTGGTACTTATCTGATAGACATTATAATGACTTCCGGCCAATTCCAGCTCAGATAAAATGAATAATAAGGAACTCCAGTGAAAAATATAATTACTTTAAAAATATATATATAAATATATATAGATCAGCAAACGCCGATTCTGAATATATGACTTTCATTATATATAATTATACGTAAAATTTATAAATCGTTATTTGAAAGTGAATAAAAAATGAGCTCATCAAAACACTTTGTTATGTTGGTACCATTGCATTTGGAACATCTGACGTCACGTGAGCATTCTGTTTTTGGATTAATATGATTTATTTTTATTTTTCCATGATGTTTTATATTAAAAACATGTATTTTTTTTATTTTTGGCTAAATTTAAACTTAATTTGGGTGACTTGAAGCTCTATAATTGTTGTTCAATATAAAAAAAAATAGTATTCATGTAATAAATTAGAGTATTCATGATCAAACTAATTGGTGAATACTATTATTATTATTAATTGATAAACTAAAGTTCTTAAAAACTTAAGACAAGATTTTTGTGCATAGCGCAAAGGGTAACAATTATTATTTTTATAAACAATAATTATTAATCTAAAACACATTAAACCGGACATTAGAAGGGTGCGGGTTCGAGTCCTGCCGGCGACATTTATCTTTGCTCGGAAGGTTTTTTTCAATTTGGATGAGTGTTTTAGATTAATAATTATTGTTTATAAAAATAATAATTGTTACTATTATTATTCTTTAAGTTAAAGTTTCTAAAAAGGTACATAATTTTATTACTTATGTTTAGTTATGGTTTACCATGAATAGAATATACAATTATAAACGGTAAAGTTCATCTTTGTTTTGACATTTTAACATTAAAACTGATCTAAACCGACCGGCCATAGATTTGGAGCGTTTGACGGCCTTTGAAAAATTGAAACATTGAAAATTATTTTAACCATGAAAACTTTAGAAAAAAAAAACAAATATACCGGTATTTAAGTTTGAACGTCACTATTGATAAAAAAAAATTGGATTGGACTTCCTTATTGAACGTTTTAAAAGCTTGTAAATGCTTCTTTTAATAAATTTGAAACGTGTTTTTTATTTTCTATTTTTATATTAACTTCACACAGGAGGTTCTTTGAGGATGCTGTGTAAAGGGTCTATTTGAGGAGAGAAAGGAGTGAACATGGTGTATTGAAGAGACACATATTGGAGGGAGGGAACATAGAGGTCGGAAAATCAATCCACAGGCCACGCTGTTGAAATCAGTAATGAGTAGTAGAAACGACCCGTTCCCAAATGAGAAATGTCAACCGTGTACAAATTTTGGGCGCACGTTTGGCATGTTTTATAAATGACGCTAGGTTCCTCGGAGCGCCCTTACATTAAAATACCGGTAGCAAAAGGACAGCATTCCTGTGCTTAAATAATACAATAGGAGAATCTATCAAACGGGCCGTCTATTTCTGCAGAGAGTCAATGGTTTTTTCAGGTATTTTGGGGCTCCAGATCAGAGGTGGCTGCCAAATTTAACAGTAGAACGCACTTGTCATTTGTACAGGGTCAGCAGTCATGCACCATTAAAGTAACTGCGGGCCCTATGCAGTACGCCCAGCTTCAGAGAGGATAACTTGGCTCTGGTTTCGACGGAGCCCCCGTGCCTGAGCTGGTCACATAAATGTACACCATGCGAGCAATGCATCTGTTTTGCATCAACTCCTGCTGCGATACTTATAATAACTTATTTTTAAAAAAAGATTTGTCATATATGTATTTAAAATAAAAAAAAACCGCTTGATTTGTCTCCAGATAAAATCGTTCAGGGTTGCCACACGACCTCTGGCCGGATTTAAAAACACAATAAAACAGAATAAAACAAAATAAAACAATTGCGGCCGACAATAAAACATGGCGCGTGGCACACAGACTCCGCCTGGCGGATTAAACCCAAAGCTCAAAATTAACCCCACATTTTAAAGCGAGTTTTCTCCCACTAATTTGTGCCCCTCCATACAAATTTGGGCTTAGCGAACTAGCAATAATTTACCGTGCATTTGTATGCATATTTAAATGCCAGTTACAATATTCAATTGAGTGAGTTCTGCATATTAAAAATATATTTATTGTCGGTTTAATTTTGAAGTGGATTTGAATTGCAATTATTGTGCAAACAGAAACGAGTTACAAATTAGTATTTCATTCGAAGCATAAAATTGGTACATACGTATTTGAATATTCTTCTAGTTTTATCATTCGCCTTTGTACGAGATTTTAAATTTTGTGTACTTACCTGGATTAATTTCGGAATAAAAAGAAAAGTTCTATAATTTTTTTTCCTTGTAAGAAAAAAAAAGTGGTGAAACATATGGTATATTATGTTTTATTTTATTTTGAAATAAATGCATATTTCAAGGCTCCGTAGCTCATGATGAAAAATACAATGCAAGCTGAATAAGGCAATATGAATTAAGGCAAAAATTCCCTTTTCCAATTTGTTGACGTGGTATCAACTTCCAATATGATAAAATATCATCATCCAATCTCGTGGTTTGATTTTGACTGAATTTATGTTACATTATTTGTGCAAGACCTTAACTAGATTAAAAACCCTAACCAATAAAAGAAAAAAGGATAAACATTTGGTCATAAACAATTTACTTAAGTTACTTGTTGTACTTACTGAATAAAATATATTTAACATGTTTTTTCTGTACTATTCTTCACATCCTTTTATACTTAATTGTTACACTTTTTTCTAGATATATTTTATTACCACACTATGTCAACACAAGCTTTTTTTCCCTTCTATTTTTGTATAATGGCACTTAATATGAACTAAACTTGTCAATTTGACTGTCCGAAAGCGGGATTTGTTCCCAGTTGGGCAGTCAGAGCTTTCTTACATTTTATTGTTCAATAATGTGTTGCAAATAAATAAATAAAGAAATAATAAATCACCAGACATGGACAGATTCATTCGCAATAGCGAATCAATTAAGTCTGATTCACCCAGTCTTGTGAATTTATTCATTTAATTCATAAAAAAAAAATCTTATGGTTATAAAAAAATAAAAAAGGAAAATTTTTCGCTTTGAAAATTGCGCTAGTGTCGGAAATAAAATATTTAAAAATAAATTTCGCTCAACTAGATAATAAACAATATGAAAAATGTATATACTCGTACACCTCAATGTAGTAAATAATGGTTTCATTTTAAAGACAATATTACTCGCCAAACGAAAACCGACTAAAGGAAACAACGCTCACAGAAAATAGAGGACGAAATCATTGTAATTTTCATATTATGACTCCCTACCGTCTAAGTATAACATCAATGCACTCTACTGATTACTTCGGAAATTATCATTCAACTACTGAAACTGACGGCTTAGCCGCGCTGGATCTAAAGACGAACGGATTTGCCGCGGTCACTGAGAAATGAATTAGGAACTTTCAACTAGTGTCTTGCAGTGACTTGACCAACTTCCACCTTGCGGACCTATTAAAGACAGACTTAATATCGGCAAACCAAAGACGTAGTGACCACGACGTTACAACTGAATTTTTAATGCATTTCTTAATTCTTTCAATTAAGGAATACAGACTGCCATAGCATATATACAGGTGTACTCGGCATTACTGATAGGGTGACTCGCGGTGGTTTGCGCGCTGGGGAATAAACGGGGTGTGGACGTACGATAGCCTACGAGTTTTTAGGGATTACAGCGCGGGATACTGTACGTTAGACGGAGTCCTGCACAATACAATACTCCCGGCGACTTTGCGGCGCCGCCCATAGTATCCACGCGTTAGAAATATCGATGCAGGCCCAAGGAATCAATAAATTCCCTGTTAATTGAGAAATAGCTCGAGTATGTCATGAGATTGATTTTATTCATTTGATTAATTCATTCAATTTCGCCCATGTCTAATAACTACTACCCCACGAAGACTTTAATGACCTCTGTCGCCTAAACTTATACCTTGACAAATATTATGTCTTTATTGTAAGTTATACATAGTAAACATTAAAAGCTCTCATTTGTAATGGATACCGCTGAACTTTAGGTAGCAAACTCATAAAGAAAAAAGGGCATCATGAACACTATCGACTACCTCATGGAGACTAAGGACATAATTATTATGTATATATATATATATATATATATTTTTAATATCTTTATATTAATACTGCACATGAGTCTGCAATAAATATCGTAAATGCGTTTTGAATTCAGAGCTTATGGAAATTACAGTTCATAGAAATAGTTCATAAAATCCCACATTCGTAGCGCTTCAGCGGCAAGCGTGCTAACCTTTAGAAATCTATTAACACCAAATATGTACTAAACAGTAATAATAATAATTATTATCTTTTTTTATAACAAATGAAAAATAATGATATCCTCACTGGGATTTCCCGTGCTTAGGATTTGATTTACAAAATATGAAATTAAATTATGTTAAATTAAAGTGATTGCTGTAAGGTGAGGAGTTTTAAGTGCAATTGAATGGTTTCGGTGTTAATATATTTTCTATTTCAGATCTCCCCATGTAACGTATCAAGCGTTTTATTTGATTTTTAAATTAAGTATTATTGTTGTGATTTTTGTAGGAGAGCGGGATTTTGTTGTAGAGTTTAGTACCATAGTATAAGAAGCTTTTTTGTCCAAATGTTGTGTTTGTGGTTCCTTGTTGGATTTATTTTAAACTTTGAGATCTAGTGTTTCTAATATGTGTCTTTGTTGTTATTTTATATTTTTTTCTATTTGTGAATGTAAAGTAGTATTGATTTAGACAATTTAAAGTATAATTATTTTATTGACACAATTTTACGATTGGTGACAGTATTTTTCAAAAGAGAATTTTTTTCTGTAATCGTTGTATTTTAGGTTGTTGTAAAAATACGTTAATTAGTGAAGACGATGCCTTTTTATATTTAAGTTCAGTTTCTTGCATAAAGTGTGATTGTCGAATTTAAAACATTTTTTATTATTATTATCCGCTACATTACATTCATTAGCCACATACTTATCATGAAAACTTGCAAACTAACCACTACCCCAAGGGGCTAAGGAAATCATTTGTTGGCGACCCCTGTATCCAAAACTCAACAAAATATAACCAGTGATCTAATATAGTAACTCGATTAGAGATTCCGATCTTCTGTGGGAATTCCAGGGGCGCTCTTTGAATAGCCCAGAAAATTGAAGAGTTCATTTTAAATTAGAATCGGAATTATAAATTTTCAATACCCCCCCCCCCCCCTTACTATCCCGCGCGGGGTAGGAGGGTTGATGGGTGGGGGAATGAACAGATTGAAAGTCCTGCCGGTGACACATTAAATGCCATACTTATTTTTATTTTATTTGGTTTTAATTCGCGCGGGGAGCCGAATCCCCACGCCCGCAAAAGTCTTTTAATTTATTTCACAATTTTAATACTTTCGCAGAAGGGGGGATCGCGGACGCGAATCACTCGTGATCTGTCTTGTCGTCACGAAATAACTCACAAAATCACCAATATGAAAAATCAGTACTTACCTCTTCAGAAAGTCATATCCTCAAATAAAAAAAAAACAACAACAGAACTGAAATCCATATTTTAGAGCAAGTTCGTAGTAACGTAAAATATTTTTTTGCACTGTTGTCTTACAAAATGAGTGTTTGTGTCTTTTTTTCAAAGTCTGATAGTTTATCAGAGAAGTGCAATAATTTTCTTTGCCCGAGAGCCCTTGTACAACTGTAAATACCAATTATCGTATAATTTATATTAATCTTAATATTTTTCAGGTAATTATAAAATATTTATAGTTTTAAGTTATTTCCTATTGCAAAGCGGAATTAAGGTGAAATTTCATTAAAAATTAAAAAAATTGTTAAAAAAGTAAAAAAGAGTCAAAAAGAGTTAAAAATAAGAGTAAAAAAGAATAAAATAGAGTCAAAAAGGGTCAAAAAGAGTCAAAATAGTAAAAAATAGTAAAAAATAGTAAATAACAGTAAAAAATGGTGAACAATAGGAAAAAAATAAGATAAAATTATTAAAAAAACGAATAGAGCTTTATTGGTAACCGTTGATCGTTCCGTTTCCCGGTCATAGAGCATAGAAGATAAAACTTCATAGGGTGAATATAAAAGAGAACTATTTTGATTTTTTGATTTAGTTTTATGTCACCATTACACAAAAAAAGTTATAAATCAAATGTAGGCAATCCTAACTATCGAATTTTCAGACATGTCCCATCTTTGATTAACCCACATTCATATGAATTTATTTTTATGAAAATGTTACATTCATAATTGCATTTTTTCGGGATTTTTCTAGAAGCTTTTCTAATACTTAATTTTTATTTTAAATTTGTTTTCTGTTTCTTTAATCTTTTTAAAATTTTATTTGCAAATTAGTTTTGTTTTTGGTTAATAAGGTGCTTAACGAAATTAATAAAACAAGAAACCTTTATTACAGTTCTCCAACCGTTCACCGCGCTTCTATCACAATGAAATCTAACTACAAAGAAGCGGCGGTACAACTTCGCAGGGGGTTACTCTTCACCGAGATCACCCCCATTACCGACCCCCCTTCCCTCCACCAAGCTGCGGAGCGGTAGGAGGTGGCAGGGGGGCGATATGGACAGACTCAATCCGAGGCAATTACATTACTCTTGCTTCTGGCTGCCTTCCTGGTTGCCGGTAACCTCGAATCCATTGTATATTGCTGAACAATGGCTTTTTAGAGCAAGTTTTTGCGCGATCGACAATGAAACCATGCTTTCTATAAGCTAATTCGAATACAGAATTTACCACGTAATCTGGAATCACATGTTTTTATCAATTGTAAGAAGTGCCACACTTTCTTCTTATATCTACTGTACCGGGCTTCTGTTCCTAATTAATGTCATCGTACCTTTGAGACGTACCCGCCATACAGCACTATTCCATACGCATAGTTACAAAACAAATGAAGCTGTTAATTCGTCAATTAACCGTGCTCTTCATTCATACAATAATATTTACCTAAACAACTCTAACATAGTTTTTTGTTTTATTCATTGACCACATTTAAAACGAGCATCCTGACAAATATATGCATTTCTCAATGCGTATACATATGGCATCACTTCTATAATAAGTAGATCACCACTTCTTACACCTATAAACACACTTATACATACACACACACACCCTCATACACTACACATGTCACCTGGTAAATACATATCATAGGTACCCACAATGTAATTTTAAGTTCTTGAAATTTGTGTTTTCAAATAATCTGTTCTGGATGTTTTTACTATGTCTCTCCGGAATTCCGCATTTAAGGTTCCTATCTGGTGGTTCCTTTTAAGGAATTTTCCTTAAATGGAACCAGAACAGGACTCCTGGTACCGGATAGACAGAAAGGTCCCGTTTTCAAGTCCCAGATGCGACTGTTATCTTGTTATGTAGTCTTTTTTCTGTTTCATTTGAGATGTGTTAATATTATCTTCAATAATTAAATATTTCAATGAGGTTTATAAGCTTCAATGACTTAATCTAATAAAAATTAATATTACGTACTTTAGTTGAAAGACAGAGAAGCGACATAGGCAAAAGATAGGAAAAGGGGATATACCGGGAACACTATACATCGATGGGAATACGTTAGGTAGGTATCTACTGGGTTAAACGTTAATTTTATGGAAGAATTTTTGTTTGAATTGCCCTTTAAAATACAATGTGAGATCCATTTTTTTATATATATTTTGAATACATTATATCGTTATGCCCATTTAAAAAAAAACTTTGGATTTAGTAGATTACATGGTGGGAGTTTTCAGAAAAACTATTTTGGGATATTTTCCTAACGCTGAATTGCTCGCTTAAGACCTGTCAAGAAATCTAAATTTAAAAAAAAGATTTTCATTGTTTCTTATCTTGCATATTGCGAACATCTTTTTTCAAGTCGTTTTTTAAATAATTCAATTTTGTTCAGCTATATTTTTGGTCCCCTTTACCTTCCCCATTCGACCCCCCAGCAGTTTAGCGGCGAACAATAATCTAGTCTGGATAAGTTAATAATGGAAGTGTTTTTGGTCCACATTTAGCGGCGCAGAGATGAGTTATTCGAGTTTGTTCCGTTTGTGCCCAACCAACTTCCCCTATCCAGGGCCGTGTAAGGGGAAATCCTGGGAATTGGGCGATTAAATGATATTTTTTTCTTAAAATTATCTTGTTTATTTTAAAGAATTTTTCAAAAAAGCTCATAATGATTTGGTATGTACAGGGTTGTCAGAAGTAAAAAATATTAAAAAATAAAGTTTTCCATAAAAAGATATAGAGTGTTTAACAATAAACAGAATGAAAATAATCTCAAACCGTAAATCTCTTACATTCTATATTGTTTTGATACTTTTTATAGAGTTTTTAGGTCAAAACATATATTTTCTAATCGCCGCGTTATTTGAAAAACATATAATGACTTTTACGCAAAAAATCTTTCATCAGTGTTTCAATGAAATATGCGCGATTTTAAGGACATACCTGACAAACTTTATTCAGCGCTACCTGAGCTTATTTGGAGTAAAAAAATGTACATGATATTTTGGTCTCCGGTGACTTTTTTGGTGATTTCTTTTTGCTTTTTCAAATGCAAACAAAAAAGTATTCTTTCGCATGTCGCCACTGGATCGTCGAGTAAATGCTCGACCCTAATTTTCCTATACATACATTTTTTTTTTACTATTATTTTATCCTCAGTGAATTATCCTTTTGGCAGTGAATTATTTTTTTTTTGTGACGGAGAAATCATATCAAAAGTCAAAAAACCTTTTTAAGTATTTTGCATTATATTTTCACGTGCCGAAGAAATACGTGAGCCATAATAGGACAAAAATTGGTAAAATTATGTCAAAAACTACTACTGTAGTAGTAGATTATATATTTATTATAATTACCTATTATTTAAAAATTACATTACATCAATATTAAACTAATCCAGCCCTGCCTGTTTCCAGTTGCCATATCGCATGCTAAATAGACACGGTTATTAATTGCAAATTACTTCACCGTTCTGGCAGCATTGGAATGCGCCGTCTATTGAACTATTCTGGAACTGTCTTCCATTTTCAAAAACTTTATGAATAATTAACCGCCTACAAGAATTGCTAATCTTTTCAAATTGAAATCCTTAATCAAATGCAAATGGACCATAAAAATCATATCACCACCTTAATTAGTACCTACGTATATTAGTATATAGCAATTTTGGTAACTTCGAAAGAGGAACAAAAACTTTTAAACTATTTTGAAATTTTATTTTATGAGATACTTTTATGGAACTACTTTACACGCATAATGAATGTTTGCAAAAAAAGAAGTTGTGTTATAAGATTTAAAAAAAGTTTTTATTTAAATTCTTAAAAGTGGAGTTCACATTTCAATTTGTGAAAGACTTTAGTAAATTACTAATTGAAGGTGACAATACAGCGGTGGGGTGCAGTCCACAAAGGCTGAAAAATTGTGAAAAACGAACCTAGGAAATGAAACGATAATAAATTAATAAAAAATGCAACAAATTTCTTATTAATAACTAAACTAACTAACCATCACGCCGTTTCTCTGCAGGGGTAGGCAGAGAGGACGGATCGCCAAACAACTCGATCTTGGCATACACTTCTTGCTTCATTCACTTTCATACAACGTCTCATACATTCTCTTCTATTATTCCGACTTCTGACATGGCCCGACTCAAGTATTTGATTCACTTGATCGTGCCATGTCTTCCTCGGACGTCCCGGCTTCTTCTTCCGTTCACATTCCCGTCATATATTCTCCTTAACTCCTCTCTTCGTTCATTCGCTCTAAATGCCCAAACCATCTAAGCGTCCCTTTCTTGATCTTGCTCACTACGCTTACATCAGCCTTGCATTCTTTACGAATCTTAACATTTTCAACATTTTATTATTTATATCTGATTAATTTGCATTTTGTATTTGAATAATGAAATGTTCGTTTTGAAAATAGATACATAATGTTATCCTTTCATTGAAGATTTTACGCATTTCATTTTTTTTAGTTTCCAATACCACCGCTAGGTTAAAGTCTAACATAACAATTTGTACGCTGATCTATTCAGTCAGCCACAATCAGCGGAAGATGATAACAAAATGGCTATTTTCTAATATTCAATGCACACACATTATAAACATATTTAAAAAAACTACACACATCCTACCTTTAGTTATAGATCAATGCACGCCACTGCGATATAGGTGAATGCATAAAAAAAACACTTATTTATGTAATAAACTTACTTACAAAACACCTAAGACCTGAATCGTTTTTTGTACAAAATTGACAATACTCTGGAATAAAATTAACATTTGCAAAAGAATGAATTTTTCCCCGGATCGCATCAAATCATAAGAGAATAATGTACACACACAGAGAGACTGCACATTACAGTATCCGTTAAACAAAACAATCACCCTTGTAATAAGTAATTGAATCCCGCCTAATGAAATCCGCGGGTGGTGTTGACATTTTAATCTCGATAATACTCCCGAGTGCCCTCGCCCCCCCTCCTCTCATTGTGTTCAAGTGCCCTTCTCGATACCTCATTCAATATACATCTCGAGTACGACTGTCGCTGACCGTTTTAAATTAATTTACATTGTTTTCATTCGACATTGTTCGAAATGCTAAGTGGATTTGGCTTCAAGCATTTTGTTTGAGTTTAATTGTCATAGGTACTAGACTTTTATAACATGTATACTTATTTTCACGTTACACAGTATTCGCAACCTTCGTGGTCGAGCGGTTAAGATCTTCTACACTGAATCCAGTGGTTGTGGGTTTACAAAATCTGAGTACGATTATTTTTAATGCAAACATGATTATAGCGCTACATGATGGCATTCATTGAAATATTTTAGAAAAACACACCTTTAACACACAATGGTTCAAAATAATATTGAGATGAATTGTTTGTTTGCGGGTGTTATGCAGTAGGCACTGCTGAAAACCAGCTGAACTTCGGGTTCCGGAGTGTATAGCTGAGTACCGATTATTTTGTAAATTGCTAAAATTATATAACTAGCTGTGTGTATCCGGCCTTGCTCGAGTTATTTTTTTTTATTTGGAATAAAGTTATGAAGTTGTTCATTATTGCTTGTCGTTTGTGTGCAATAATTGATTTTACAGCGAAAGTAATGCCTTGTAACGACTATTACCATCTCTAAAAAAAAATAGAAACTTTAATTTGAAAATTTTATTTCATTCCAAACATTTATTTTTTAAAAATGTATCTAAATAATAAAGTTCTTAAGTAGGTACCTACTCGTGTTTTCCACTTTGATAATATTCTATCCAAACAAACCTACTTCTTTTGAATATGTAATCTATGGCTAACCAGAGTGGTAGGCGCGGCGCGGGGGACGTCATATGGACAAATTTAAAGGATCGCAGCAGGTTCGGACAATGCAATATGACGACATCTCCATCTTGCCTCCCATCCCATCTTGCTTTGCCCTCCCCTACATGTTATTGTTGCAATAAAATATTGCGGAATGTGGCGAGGCTATAAGCCTATAGTCTCTTAATTTTTTTTATGTATATACATATAAGCAGGAAATTCATATACGTATTATGTAGGATAATACATAATATTTAATTTATGAATTTTAGATTTCGACAATTTATTTACGCTAATTAATATGTTTAACATAATATCCATTAAAATGTATGAGAGAAAACCAACCCGAACAACTCACACCGCTAGATGGCAGTAATTCGTATGTTGCGATCAAAATGCATAGAAAATGACAGAAGCTGGACGTATTATCCAGCGATAGGATGTTCTTTGTGTTCGAAATTTGATATTTGAATAAGGTAAAGGTTTCTCTTTCCGAAATATCTTTTGCCGCCAAATAAGTAGACGAAGACGATGCAACATATTTGAAGGAATTTGACTGTTTTACTCTTCTAGGATGTCCTTTGTTAATGTAAGTGTAACTTTAAAGGAGTTGAACGAAAGGCGATATAAAAATTTTCAGATTGCTGGTGAGTATTATTTTGTAATGGACCGTTATAAATTATGTCTTTATTTACCACTGTCCTTACGCCCATTCGCGTTTTGCAAGTTTTAAAGCAATTACGACCAGTTAAGTCTTGATCATAGGGAGTGATTTCGTCGCTGCTGTTTTAGTAGTAGAAGATATTCTCTGCGATTAACTCAATTAGCAGCTTTTAAACATTTGCACGGCTTAATTAGAACATGTTCAATTCTGAAACGCGCTTTTTTGGCGGTCACGTGATCTCTTCACCGCCTCGTCTGTCATCAAATTACTAGTCACTAGTTATTGCATGCTTTTGGTTTGTTACATGTTTTTTTCAACATGTAATAATTTCAATCGCTACTACCTTCGCAGTTTCAGTAGTTCCGTGTCATCGTCTAGCGGTCTAGCGTATGAAACAACTTGCCGCGGCAACATAGCAGCGAGGAAATCACTCTGTGTGACCGAACCATTAGTAGCGTGTGGTCCAAAGCGTCACTGAATCAATCCTCTGCAAGCTTTGTCCTCCATCATGGCACAGGCAACTTAAACAGAGCTTCATTTTAACATTTACAAAGAAGCAGGAGGAATTGAAATATGATTAGATTTTTCGTAAGCCGAGAATCTTATTTGTCTCTCTTTAAAAAAAAGTTAAATGAGCTATATCGCTTTCCCCATACTGCTTTGTAACATCTATTGCATAATTTTCCCATGACAGTAGATTAACGTATGGGTAAAATATTCATTAATTGATATTACTTAGGTACTCACTTACATTTTTTAGAGTTAATCTTTCCCACGTTACGAATTACCCAATGATCTCTTCTCTTATTACGAAAATCTAAAATTTTTGTTTCTGCATTATTAGAGGACTTGCAAAAGGTTGAACCCGCGACTCATGAATACAAACCCTAGGATTTAGTCCACGCGTCTACCAGCGGGTACATCGGTTATTGTTTAAAAAAATCAATTCTTAACCCTCTTACCTGTAAAAATCTGATTGGGGTACGATTGAGAGGTCCATTTGTTCAGACTGATATCTGAAGAGCAGAGGATCGGAGATGTTTGACACCGGAATGAGTCAGGAGACAGGAGAGCAGGAGAGCAGACACGAGGTAGAGCTAGATTGGAAATCCCATAATGCAGGTATGAAGGATGACCTGTGCGTACTACTAATGGAGAGATGTGGACTTAGATAGGGGGTGGATTGGCGATTAAAAAAATCGCAATAAAGTTTGGCATCATTATTGCTGTCAGATTAAGAGAGAGATCGCATCTTATGCACCCTATTTTGCCTACATACGCTGCATAGTTCAGGCTTCGCCCAAGACTAGAATTATCCGCAGATGAATATTATTTTAAATTTAAGGTTGAACGGAAATATCAAAACGTGGTAAATAGAAATAGTTAACAATAGTTAACGTAGAAAAAATCTGAATAAATCTTGCTGTGGGGTCACACGTGAGATGAATTGAAATTTCCTAATAGAAATAATTTCCTCAGTTACTTACCAGTATACCCCTCTTCTATTCAAGTACCTAGGTACTTGAGTAGACTGTTCGCCAAATGAGTTAACTTTTTTGATTTGTTCATATCTATTTTTTTATTATTTAGTTACCTACATTGTTTATACTCTCTTTATGCCTCGTCCACTGTTTACACTAGATATATTACACGGATATCTTTTGTATTAAGGTAAATACATGGAATTATTATTACTAGATACTGATAGCTACAATTTTCATAGTAAGAACATTAACATTTTCTAGAAACTTCTCGATTAAGTTGAAAGCTTTTTAACACGATATGCATTATTTTTTTTTATTCTTTAAACTTAAAAGATTCCATGTCGTTGAGTATAACTTAAAATATTTTAACATTTTATTTAATGTATTGCTTATTTGTAATAAGCATTACATATAACGTTTTTACATCTTACTTTAAATATGCTTATTCTAGGTACATTTTTTATTTCAGTGGAAATTGAGGTATGCATTTTAATGCCTTTATACAGTAAACAATTTTGTGTTTGGAATTTGTTTATTTTTTCCGTCCAATATCTTCTTTCTGTCTTGTATGGTGTGTGTGGAAGTCCTTATTGTAATGTAGTTTGTCTCTAAAGTAAAGTGGTAGTAAATTGTTAAAAACTTCTTAAATAAATATTAAAACGTTATAAACAATTATTTATTAATTGATATATTTTCACCTGTAAACAACCAACTTTATTAGTATGAGAGAGGCTTGTAACGGCTAAATCCCTCAAATAGATGGCGTCGAGACAAATTGGTTGTTTACAGGTGAAAATATAATAAAAACAGTAATTATTGAATGGAACACTAGTATATATTGATTAACTTGGCGGGTTTGCGATAAGCCGACGTAGCTCAACGGTAGAGCATCTAACCGGACATTAGAAGGGTGCGGGTTCGAGTCCTGCCGGCGACATTTATCTTTTGCTCGGAAGGTTTTTTTCAATTTGGATGAGTGTTTTAGATTAATAATTATTGTTTATAAAAATAATAATTGTTACCCTTTGCGCTATGCACAAAAATCTTGTCTTAAGTTTTTTAAGAACTTTAGTTTATCAATTAATAAATATTTGACAAGTCAAAGCAATTTTCACCAATAAAATGTAGACATAATTTGTCTCGACGCCATCTATTTGAGGGATTTAGCCGTTACAAGCCTCTCTCATACTAATAAAGTTGGTTGTTTACAGGTGAAAATATAATAAAAACAGTAATTATTGAATGGAACACTAGTATATATTGATTAACTTGGCGGGTTTGCGATAAGCCGACGTAGCTCAACGGTAGAGCATCTAACCGGACATTAGAAGGATGCGGGTTCGAGTCCTGCCGGCGACATTTATCTTTGCTCGGAAGGTTTTTTCAATTTGGATGAGTGTTTTAGATTAATAATTATTGTTTATAAAAATAAACAATTATTTGTTTAACACTCCTTATATCTGATTCCTTGAGCATTTTCTGTATGTATTTATACTTATTACACTTTAAAGTTTGTCTCATTGCTTGTATATTATATGTATATTAGGCCGGCCCACCCGAGAAGTAGGGCCAGTCTACCTCTGATTTTGACCTATCCAATACGTCTACTTGATTATAATTTTACATACATATATTGATACGTACTTCCTACATATCATAGAGAGGCAGTACCCTAATTCCAATGGACCATAGAGCATAGAGTATAGAGCCATAGAGCCATGGAGGAGGACGGGATGTGAAGGGCTGATGGCCATAGACAATGGATGCTGTCAATAGAGAGCAAAGCGATGTCCAACCGAACCATACATCCATTGCAAGCGAATGCCTTGAGTGTCACTACAATGAAATGCAGTGGCGTAGAATGGTGATTGAATTTGAACATAATAATTATTTGTATGTTTAGATATACAAGTAGATAAATCAGTTTTACTACTCGGCTTTCCCCTTTATTCAGATTCTTGTTTTTATTTCACATTTCATATTTGTGGCTGAAAACCGAGGAAAAAAATTCTAGCAAGAAAGGAAAAAACGGAAACGATTTCAGTCACCACGGTCTCAGTTTACTTAAACACCAATTTAGTTTCAATTTGGGAAGCGGGTGTGGGTACTGCTGTCCCGGGAACCATTCATTGGATAACTAACACCTCTGCCATAGGTCACCCCAAGTGGTTCGCTACGGTACGTGACTTAGCAGGGGTGCCCGGTTTCATGGGGTGAGATTGGTCCAGATCTTGCGGATGTGTCTGCCCACCAAATACTCTTGGAGACCTCTTGACCTCTCCAACCAGACTTTTTGGATCCATTCATACGGCAGTGGGATTGATGGATTAATACGTTCGTTACTCCTAGAGACACTGACCCGCAGAATCCTACCCACCTCTCAAACTCTTTTCCTTCTCAAAACTTACTTTTCTTTTTTTCTTAAAATACCCTCCACACATATTCCCAAAGATGAACTGGACTAAGATAGGAGGGAAAATATTTTTCTCAGAGCCTCCTATGTGGAGTTAATGTTAAAAAACAATATCTTTTCAACTTTTTAAATGAATTGGGCTAAAAAAATATGGAACAAGCAATATGGCGTCATGTCTTCTTTTTGACCTGTAAGTGAAATTTTCTTAATAAAAATGAAAATGGCGTTTGGAGCTGAAAATAGTTGCGTTGACCTAGTAAAGCTCCAGAGAGAAAAATTCTGCTAATTTCATGACGCCTGAGTTTGCCTTTTAAAAATTTTTTGTATCCTATCAAAGAGTTAAAATTTCTGTCTCGAATTGTTAAATTCTGACAAATCCTGTTCTCATTATGCGCTTTTTAAATTACGACACGCTTTAATAGAGATTATTCATTTTCTATTTTAGAATAATATTCACATAACACCTAATATTTTTTCCACGGCCCACCACTGCCATTCCATTGATAGTCTATGCCTATGACGACCCCTGCCAAAATGTCATCGGAATTTTTCGCCTTAAAAAAATTGTGAGTTTTTTTAGGATGTTCCATTTTCCGAATTCAAATTCCACGTGACAATAGATCGCGTTCAGTGATTGGCGTGGGTTTCAGATGAATGAAAAATGGCTTCGATCAAAAGAGTTTTATTATTTTTGTTTTCGTGGGTTTTGTGATGATGGTTTTTGAAAGGACGAATATTGGAATTTGTTTGCTATATTATAAATATATGTAGGTGAGTACCCGACTTTTAAATTATATGTGTAGGCAGAATTAACTGGTCATGGAGGGCAGTACAGTGCATAGACGGGAGACCTACGTCAAACACGTGCCCTATATTCATACGCGGTTGACATTTACGCATGAGATGTGGTCGTTTTATCGATATTGTACTAAACTATATCAATATATGTATATTCTATTAACTACTGCAACATGGGTCTCTGTAAAACCAAGGTACACCATTTCTTCTCCTATAAAACCAATCCAAGTATATAATTTTTTCGTGACATTCCAATCGTACAGGCGGTAAAATTATATATAAAATGTCTTTTCTATCCATAAATTATTTTTTAATTTGTCGTACTGTGATAATTAACTAACTTATAGCTTGGCATTTAAATGTAGATATTTATTCTTTTGAAACCAGAAAATATCATTACTATGGCAACACCAAGCTACTCACTTAAATGTGTTTTTCACATTGAAATCATATTCGCGTTTGACAGTTTGTTTTAAATAAACAACGCAAAACATCGTAATTCATTTTTTAACGTTTTTTTTTCAAATTATAATTTTGGCCTGTGAATTTGAATTTTTTTTTATTTATTTATTTTATTTGTAACATCTAATGCATGGTTATATCGGTACATACATTTTCAGAAATACAAAAAATCGCATTACCATATAATTATCTCCTTTCCTATGAGTCATCTTTGTGTTGCCATTTTAAACTATCGCAGCGCCCTCAATTTTTATCTACTAATGTCAGACTGTATCTCTTAAACTTTTCCTCTGAGGGGTATGCACAGAATATGGGCGGCCATACAACTCTGTCTAGACACATACTCCTTGTTTCAATTACATTTATACATCGTCTCATACATACCCTTCTCTAATTTTGACTCTTGAGAAGACCCGACTCAAGTATTTGATTAAATAGAACGTACTATGCTGTTTTGAACCCGAGGCTTTTCGAATGCCAATGCTTTTACTGTTGTATCACGGATTACGTTAACCTTCACATACTGGTATTTTCTTTAATATTCTGTTGTCAATTTTCCGAATAAATAACACCCCAACGAAGAACGAAAAACTATCCCATCGCTTACAGAAAAATCTGCGAAGTGCCCAGTTTTCGTGACAAGGGGAATAATACAAGACATTATTTAAAATACATTTATATTCAAATTTGAACCGCCCTTTTTATTCCATCTACGAATGAGAGGGTTGATAATATTTAGGTACCAGTAGCGTAGGGACAAACCGTTGACCTCTGGGCAAACTGGCACTGGCCACCACCCTTTGAAATCAATGTTTTTTTTATTGATAATAAACAAACAATTCATGCGACTATACCTCAGAAATAATTTTTCAATAAATAATGCATTCGTAACAAATATACAGAGCGTTAGAATCATGATTAAAATCAAGAAAGACAATGTCATAAGTGGCCTTGGTAGAATTTTTCGGCTGCATCGTCTTAGTTTAGTTATTTTACAAAATTTAAATCCAAATCATTTTGGTTGATATTTCAATGTTCTACGTGAATATAATTCGTTCGATTCCCAGATGTGACCGCTTTTATTTTCTGTGTCTTTTTCTGTTTCTTATTTTATTTTGAGATTTGTTAATATTATCACCAATGATGATTAAATATTACAATAAGGTTGTATAAGCTTCAAAGAGTTATTCCAATGAATTATATTACATAATTATTATTACATAATACTCATTCACACGCTTTTCTTACATTTCTACGAAAAATCATCCCCTAGGAGTTTCGTGGTATGAACGTGGAACACGCTGTATAAATAAATATTGTCGTTTTATTAGATTACCTACTATAACAGCCACAGTAAACTACATCTTCAACAACACAGCAGAAATCAAAACCCAGTGGACTAGGTAGGAAGCAAGGAAAGCAGGAAGTAAGAAGAGGTGTCGGTAGGTATATTGACTGGGGATGTTGGGCTACGTTGGGTATATTGGCTGGGTGGTGTTGGGTGTATTGGCCGGGTGGTGTTGGAGAGCAAAGTGAAGCGTAGGCACGATCAATCCTCCGGCGGGAAGCTGTGGGCTGGACCGGACATAATCCTCCCATCTCCTAAACTCCCGTGCAGTCCGTTGACAAATCACCTATCTTTCATCCCATCTCGACCAGGGTGACCATGGTACTATGGGGTTAAGACAAAATAATTAAGAGAAACGGCTACGCTGTCATCCATAACTTAATTTTGGATTTGAGGCCAAAATATCCGTCCAAACTGAATAATATATATATTTTTTAAATAAAGGTTTAGTAAATATCTAGTACGTATGAAAAGTATTTTATTTATTTTTGTTTTAAATTATGAAAAGAATTTTTTATTAATATAATTTTAGAGGCAACTTAGAAAATTATTTGCGGGATTATCGTATTTTTTTTAAATTCTCATATTTGCTATGTAAGATTACGTAAATAAAAAAACAAAAACAAAACATTTAACAAAAAAAAATTAATTCCCATCGATATTTTAAATTATGTACGTCTACTTTGTGTTCCAACGTAAATTGGTCATTTTTAATTTAATTTAAAGTCCACCATAATGCTCATTTTAATATTAAAAATAAATAAATAATATTTTCAAAATTGACGGGGTAAAACTCTTTTTTTTTTTTTGCATCACCGTTAGCCTCCAAATAAGTGTTAAGGTGCCTCTAAAATGAAAAGAAATCATTAGGTTTAGGTGAGTATTTTGGCCTCAAATTCAAAATTAAGTTTTGTATGAAACAGGCCTTGCAGCCGTTCCTGATGTATGAAAATATTGATCTATGAGTAGTGCTCTTTTTTTTAAACTTTTACAAGGTGATTGCTTCACATGAAAAAGTAAATAACACTCACACACAAAACTTCACTAATAAAATTCTCAGAACCCTTTTTCAGAATTTCTAGAGGAAAATAATTATTTAATCACTGAAGATAATATTAACAAACCTCAGATGAAATACGAAACAGAAAAGACACAAAAAAAGGTAACGATCGCATCTGGGAATCGAACTCAGCGCCTCTGTCTTGACCGGGACTAGCACTCTAATCACTGAGCTAATGAGACCTTATTACTATCGGGCATTTACATTTTATTATATTTGCAAGCTTGATAGACAACTACTTATTTTTTTAAAAATAACGATACTATATGATAAATACGTAATTAAAAAAAAAAAACAAGGTTAATACAGTCAAGAATTGCATATTATTTTTATAAGTTGATAGACTTTGAATACCCGTGGTGTCGATATAGCGCTTACTTATTTCCTAAGCTCTTCATCACGTAATTTGATTTTGCATTGGTTCCTATATTGTTACAACGGAAAGTTACCTTTTTAGTATTTTAGTTAGTATTTTATTTAATTTACTTCCTTTTTTATATGATTGCAAGGTTCTACCCAAATTAATTTTCATCTAATCTAGATAGTGTCTCGGATATACTTAAACGGTTTTTATCTATATGGAACATCTATTGACTATTTTGTAAGCCTGGTATGAAGACTGATAGGGATATTGAAAGAAGGGTGAACCCAAAAAAACTCCATTAAGACAGGACTGAGAACGCGGTTGTAGCAAAAGTTGTCCAAAGAAGAGAAGCTAGCAGTCCACATTTCTGATGTATGGCAGTGAGGCATGGAACTGGCAGAGGAAAGGTAATAGTAAACTGGGTGCTGTAAAAATAAGATCTCTGAGGTGAATGTGTAATAAAACCATGTTTGATCGTGGAAAAAATGTTGTGATTCATAAAGAATGCAAGGCTAATGTAAATGTAATGAATATGATTAAGAAAGGGACGCTTATATGGCTTGGGCATATAGAGCGAATGAACGAAGAAAGGAATGTAAGGAGAATATATGACGCGAATGTGAATGAAAGAAACCGGGGACGCCCAAGGAAGAAACGGCACGATCAAGAGAATCAAATACTTGAGTCGGGCCATGTCAGAAGTCGGAATAATAGAAGAGAATGTATGAAACGATGCATGAATGTGAATGAAGCAAGAAGTGTATGCCAAGATCGAGTTTTTTGGCGGTCCGTCCTCTCTGCCTACCTCTGCGTGGAAACGGCGTGATGGTTAGTTAGTTAGTTAGTCAATGTAACATAAGGATATCCCTTTTTTAAATATATTTTTTTCTCATAATATGAAATTTGGTGGGGGTAAGTAGAATCATATAAATAAGTCGTCTCAAAGTGGCCTAACCGCAGTTTGAAAATGGCTTTGAATTTGAGATTTGTTAATATTAATATCTTCAGTGATGAAATATTACAGTGAGGTTTACAAGCTTGAATTAGTTATTACAATGAGTTTATTATATTATTGTCCACATCACATGACATGTGTTTTACCGTAAATAGAAGTGAAAAACCTAAAATAAACATTTTCACTCACCAGATTTGAACAGCCGGCCGGGTACTTTTCGACCTTCCTTTTCCACAAAAGCTTCCTCTCCCCAATTTCTTCTGGTCTCACAAGATTTCTTAAATGGGAATGCCATCCTTTCTCCATTTAAAACCTATTCATAAAGTACACTTTGAACGCGAACAAATAAAACTTGTTCAATTAATGCACAAGCAACTTGCACAAGCGATATGTAAACTAATAAATAAGTATTTTTATAAACAATAATTATTAGCCTGAAACACTCATCCAAATTGAAAAAAACCTTCCGAGAAAAGATAAATGTCGCCGACAGGACTCGAACCTGCACCCTTCTAATAT
Organism: Halesus radiatus; assembly: GCA_022606495.2. Lineage (NCBI taxonomy): Eukaryota > Metazoa > Arthropoda > Insecta > Trichoptera > Limnephilidae > Halesus > Halesus radiatus. The sequence goes on from JAHDVE020006675.1 coordinate 103,451, forward strand.
CCGGTCAGATGCTCTACCATTGAGCTACGTCGGCTATTAGAAGGATGTGGGTTCGAGTCCTGCCGGCGACATTTATCTTTGCTCGGAAGGTTTTTTCAATTTGGATGAGTGTTTTCAGGCTAATAATTATTGTTTATAAAAATAATTGTTACCCTTTGCGCTATGCACAAAAATCTTGTCTTAAAAACTTTAGTTTATCAATTAATAATAAATAAGTGTCATCTCGCGGAATAGAAGTTTCAACTGTCACATATAAAGTTTAATATTACGTCACATATAGATAGCTGCCAATAATATGGGATTAAAAATGGTGAATAATATTGGCAAATCTTGAATTTGAGATATGATGTCGATGAAGATTACATAAATTGAACTGGTCTCATTAGCTAAGTTTGTTAAGCGGTTTCCCCGGATAGGCAGAGGTCCTGGGTTCGATTCCCAGATGCGACTGAAACCTTTTTATTTTCTGTCGTTTTTTTCCGTTTTCATGTTTTATTTAGATTATGTTAATATTATTTTCTACAATGATTAAATATTAAAATGAAGTTTTTAAATCTCAATAAAAATAATTCATAATTAAAAACTGAAGATAAAAAATAGTTGCATTAAAAACTTGTCCCGTTTCGTGAAGAACTGATGGTTTTCCGGTTACACCCGACCCCCAATAATCTATTTGATAAACCCTCAATAATATGTAGAGACAACAGACAAATGACTGGTGATATCTACAAAGGCGAGCCTGTCTCGTGTGGGGTACGCCCGGACAGAGAACACACAGCAGCCTGCATAACTACATACTTTTTCTTCGGACATGACATCAACACTACTAGTCATATCTCAATGTGTCCCGTTTTGCCCCACACTACCCCACTGAATCTATTGGTTGAAGGTGGCATATTCAATATTCTGGAATGGATTGTTGGATCCATATTATTGGAAAATATTGCGAAAATATGAGAATTTTAAAAGAGATTAAAAATGTTTCAAAGTTACAACATGGACATTTGTTTATATTACAGAGTGTGTTCATTAAAACATTAATCTATATATATAAATCAATGTAAGTTTGTTTGTTTGTCCTCGATGTTCTCGAAAATTACTCTACCTGTTTCACTGAAAATAGCATAGTTTGTTCTTATTAGTTCCGGAAAGGTTTAGAAAGTACTTTGAATGAAATCCATCCAATATCTAAAACTGTTGTTATAACGTTTTAAAATTAGAATGAAAAACATTTAACCCGCAAAGTTTTATCTAGGTTAGCCCATAGATATAACATTATGGTTAGCCACAGATTACATATTCGAAAGAAGAAGGTTTTTTGGGTAGAATATTTTCAAAATGAAAAAAAAAACGAGTAGGTACCTAATTAAGAACTTTATGATTTAGAGATATTTTGAAAAAATAAGCGTTTCGAATGTAATAGAATATTCGAATGAATGTTTCTTTATTAATTGAAAAACTAAAGTTTTTAAGACAAGATTTTTGTGCATACCGCAAATGGTAACAATTATTTTTATAAACAATAATTATTAGCTTGAAACACTCATCCAAATTGAAAAAACCTTCCGAGAATGTTTCTTTATTTGGTGATAGTTCAAATCAATTATGGCACCCTAATGACAAGCAAGAATTCACTACATCATAACTTTATATAAACCCGAGCAAGGCCGGGTACACATCAGCTAGTTTCCCAATAAAATTTTACTGATGAAATTATCGAGGAGAGCGAAAACTTCGTAGGAGAAAATCTGCTGGTCTGACGGTGAGCTTTGGCGTTGTGAAATTAGAATTGATTTTCATTCCGAAAATGTATTTTTAAAAATTAAAATCTCGGAGGTAGTGTAAAACCTGGGAAGCAAATTTAAAAGAGTCATTTTATAATTTCTTCAAATGATTGGTTTTCACTTTGTGGCGTCATTATTAATAAATGAATTAAATAACATACTTTGTATTCACCACTTTATTAATATACAGACATCTACGTGTTACGAAAGCGATGCTTTCTTCATCAGGAGTAATTCATTAATAATTCTCCTGATGAAGAAAGCATCGCTTTCGAAACATGTTGATATCTTTATATTAATAAAGTGATGAATACAAAGTATATTATTTAATTCATTTATTAAAACAGTCACTTTGTATGCTCATCGCCTGTTTATAGATGTAATTATTAATAATTGATGAAATAACGTGAAGAAGCCTAGATATAGCGAAACCGGTGTGCCACAAAAACGTAGATAAATTATGAGCATCAAGTGTCACTTTTGATAAGGATAAAATTTACTTCCTGCAGTAGCAAAAACACGCGAACTGTGAATACTGGAGTTGGGAAATTCGCAAAACTTTTATGTTTGTTTTTTTTTTTGTGAGCACGCATGATGATTTTCATATTGAGCTATGAAATATCACTTTAAATGTCAAAAATTCTAACAGTTCGCCTCATTCCTTGCTTCATATTATCAATCTAAAACTTTGGCGAAACCGGGTAGTAAAGCTTGTATTATTTTTTTTTAACTCAGATCCGAAATAATATAAATATTCTTTCAAATTTATCTCATGAACCTTCCGCGCGGTACAAATATTTTTTTTAGGTTGTGCTTTGTTTCAGTTTCATGATGGAATTTGTTGAATTACATTTTCCCAATAAACGTGAAAATTTTATACATGTACTTATTTTATTATAACGCCATCCCTCTCCAATATCCAAGGCAACTCCATACATAAGATCTCGAGTACCTTCGAGAAGGTCTCATCCATTGTATCCAGGGGCGAACTTGTAATCTAAAAATGTAATATTTTAATTAAATGATTAAGACTTATTTTGTTTAAACACTAGATTATTTAGGAAATTGTTTCCCTCAGGGCCTCCTGCAAAAAAAATAAAATATAAATATCAACATGTTTCTAAACCAATGATTCCCTTATCACGACATAAATATATTGAGAATAATATATATATTTTTTAAATTTGATGCCTTGATATTGTATTCATTTCTAGTTTCGAACATAAATATTTTCTAATAATTTTGTTTATTTTATATAATTATTTTTACATTAATATTAAATTATTTACCTTCTCTTATCACTTATTGTTAATTTTTGTCTATGTTTATAATTTGTCTTTGTTTTATCATTATTTTTCAGTATACTTTGTATCCTGATGAGCCAACCAAACCAACGGGTTTCAAAACATGTTGATATTTATTTATTAAAGAGTGGTTTAAACAAAACAGTACTTAAACATCTAATTGAAAAAATTTTTGCTAAAAGTGATTTTGTATTGATTGAAGATGAAATTAAGTTATTATTTTTTTAATTTTTTTTTATTGTTTTCCACAATAATAACAATCTTTGTATAAAAAACATAGTATATTCACTATTGTAGTAAAAAGTCTGGTGTCAGCCATTTTTTAAATTTTTCTTTTATTTTAATTTTTTTTTTAAATGGTTTAGGCATGTAGAGCGAATGAGCGCAGAAATGAGTGTAAGGAGAATATATAACGCGAATGTGAATGGAAGAAGAAGCAGCGGACGCGCGAGGAAGACATGGCACGATCAAGTGAATCAAATACTTGAGTCGGGCCGTGTCAGAAATCGGAAAAATAGAAGAGAATGTATGAGACGTTGTATGAAAGTGAATGAAGCAAGAAGTGTATGCCAAGATCGAGTTGTTTGGCGGTCCCTCCTCTCTGCCTACCCCTGCGGGAAAACGGCATGATGTTCGGCTAGTTAGTTAGTTAAAAAAATTATCGAATCACAGCTCACGAAGGATTTGACGTTGCGAGCTGAAAATTGTAGGTATTATATTCACCAATGCACGAGAAAGATTATTTTAATTCTTTATGATCCACAGGTTGACCGAATACTAACTGAAAAGATCCATTATTCAAAAGGACCGGAGGACTAGCATGCCGTAAAAAAAAAGTAACTTTTTATGAGTTCTCGTTAATTTGAGCTCAGAATCCAAAGGTTTAAGCGCAAACACTACGTTATTATTACTGTTAGTATTATAAGCTTAGTTAGTATTATATAAATCATCGGTAGTCAGTCGCTAGTTCGGCCCTGTTAGTATCTATATAGGCTAACTGTCGAAATGCCAGAAATGTATATGAAGGTAGCGGTAGGTTACAGTGCCTCCCGATAGGAGGTTTCCAACGTTGCTGTAGTATTCAAATTAACACTGGGTGGCTGTATACAAACGGAATATATATTTAAAATATAATATGGGCATGTAGAGCGAATGAACAAAGAAGGGAGTGTAAGGAGAATATATGACGCGAATGTGAATGGAAGAAGAAGTCGGGGACGACCGAGGAAGACATAGCACGACCAAGTGAATCAAAAAAAGGCATCGTGAGTTCAATTCCTCGGCTGGCTAAGTCCTCCATTACGACACAAGCAACATCTTCCGCTCACTGTGATGTTAGTAGGAGATTTTCAAATATTGTCAGGTTATTCGTAACCAGGGAATATTTATCTTTCTTTTAAAAAGAAAAAAAAAACTTGAGTCGGGCCATGACAGAAGTCGGAATAACAGAAGATAATGTATGAAAGTGATTGATGCACGAAGTGTATGCCAATATCGAGTTGTTTGGCGGTCCGTCCTCTCTGCCTACCCATGCGGAGACCGGCGTGATGATTAGTTAGTTAGTTAGTTAGTTAATATGTATCCATCGTAAAAGGCTAATGCGTTGTATCAAATACGTATTTTTTTTCATTTTTGACGTCACACACATGAAATTACTTAGCCATTTTAACGTATTTAAAAAAAAGCGAATTAACCAAAAATGTTGTAATTTAAAAATTGAAGAACTGTATTATTTAACGCATTTGTTGTTATTTAACAATTTTTAATATATTTTTAATATTTTTATTTTATATAAGTTCTTTGTACACTCAATTTGATCTTGCTTAAATTAATATATTTCTTCAATATATTTTTAATTTCTTCTTAAATGAATGTAAATTGATTTTGTGTCGTCATTTAAAATCAAATGATAATTATTTTTTTAACCTCTATTTTAATAAATAAATATTCAGATGTTCAGATTCAAAATCAGTGGTTTCGTATACAATGCATACTGGAAAAATAATGTTGTGTAAGCATAGGCTCAATAATAATAATAATAATTGATTGGAGAAGGTAATTAATTAGCCAATCATATAAAAATAATTATTTAAATAAACAAAATTATTATATTTATACGACAAAAACTAAAAATTCAAACAAAATCGACAAACAACCGAGACACCAAAATTTCAAATTTATATTCCTGCAAACCATTAACATTTATATAAAAAAAAAATTAACCATTATTTATCTTAAAAGAATGATTTGTTTCCAAAAAACATGAATTTATTAAGTGGATTGATTTTTATGGTTTTCGGCAGGGCATTACAATATTTTATCCCTTCGTAGAAGTTCTATGTTCTTTTTTTTGTAGTCTGATTTCACTGCATGTCCTTGTGTTATATCTGTGAATGTCCCTGTTGTATATAATTTGGTTTGAGAAGTATTTTCGTTACGAAGCGTTTATTATTGAATTTATATAACATTGCCTTCAATGCCAGCATCTGTTTCACTGTTAGCCAATTTAGCTCTTTTAACATTTTATCTACTTTTTTATAATCTGCGTCTTTTGAAATGTCTTTAAAATTGTCTTTTTAAAAAATGAATCTTTCGAATAATTGTAAAAGCTTGTCGAATGTGAAAATTTGCTGATCATGTACACTTGTTCCTTTCTCGTTAATAACAATAAGTAGGTGTAAGCAAGACAAAAGGCTGTTTCTTAGTTTTGTAAAGACATCGCTGTCGGAAGTGTGTTGTTTTGTGAAAAAATTATCTATACCGACTTGATGAAAAACTGATGTCGCCGGCTTACATAAAACTAATAAATTTTTTTTGTGTTCAATAATTAATTTTAATTGAAAGTACATGATTGATTTCTCAGTACTAGGTATTAAAAAAATTGTACAAAACTGTATATTTATATTCGAATTTCAGACACTCTTTTTTAATACGAGTATATTATATACTCGTATATGGATGGGTTTGTTTTTATACAAATTTACAATTTTATTCCGAGCTGATGAAATTTTACTCAATTGACCTTTAAAACAAGAAACAGGTCACTGTCTACATAAGATTTCGAAAAATCACCCCCTTCCCTTTTCCCCCAACCTTAAAGCAGAATTTTGGTAAGTAATTCTTGATGAAATTTTTGCAAACTTTAATTTATTTTTACATTTAATTATTAGTAAGTTATTTTTGGATATTTTATTTGACGTTTAAAATGAGAGGAAAATTACTGGATAGGGGTAGGGGTAGGGGTAACACATAACAACCTAAAATCTGACTCCAATCCATTCCTCACCCCTGGCAACTCCAGATATTTCTGGTAACAAGAAATAAAAACAAATAAATTGAAAAATAAAAACTTTATTGATAAATAAGATATAAAACGTTATTCATTAATTAATAAGAATAACTTTGTGTACACCACTTGTTGTTTGTTTTAATATATATATCAAAATGTTTTAAAGGCAAAGCTCTCCTCATCGGGATAAACAGTATACTAAAAATAATGAAAAATATAGACAAATGATAAACGTAAACAAAAATTAACAATCAGTGATGAAAAAAGGTAAGTATTTAGATAAAAACGTAAAAAGACATTAATTAACGTTATTCTTTTAAAAATATATTTATAAGGGTAGCTAGCGACACGTTCGATTTATTTGCGATTCATAACTTTTATCTTCGATTAAATCGAAGAATGAATCATTCTTTTAATAATAGCAGTCTTTTATTTTAATAATCAGTTCACAATTGTACTACAACTATTTTACTTCATTGAAATTGTGTGCCTAGAGTGGTTCCAAAGCGCATCTCAATTAAAAAATATTCAAACCACTTTAAAACATAAACATTGTTTTATTTCACCCGTAAAGTTGCCAAAATGGACATAAGTAATTTACTAATTAAGGTGGCGATGTGTTATTATTTTAATAAATTCAGGTGTTTTCTTACTCCACCCAGTACTGCTTTCCATATTGTAATATAAATTCAATTTAGCCGGAGTTCCACTTCCAGAATGTATTTTGTAGAGAGAGAACTTTGCTAATATATTATCACGTTCTATGGAGGATCCATACCTACCCCGTCCCACTCTCCTTACCCCTCCCACTCCCAATGACAGTATAATATATAGGTACTACTTACTTGTACCTCCTCACACCCACTTTGCTAAAAACATAAGTAGGTTTATCATAGTGTGGAAGGATAATTCTACAAATTTATTTAATTTGTGTAATTTTAAAGCGTCCTTGAGGAGATAAATTTACTTGAACAACTGGATATTAATAAATCAACGAATAATCCTAATATAACATTAATTAATAAAGTAAGGAAAAAATTTTTCACCACTTCTCAGTATGTTCACACTACCAAAACAATATAACACATTTAAATAAATCAATTAAGAAAACATTGTCATTTAAACACAGGGAAAACACATTATAAATGTAACAACCTCACAGAACAGAGAATTAAATGAGCTTTACCGGTAATACCAATAATTATTTTAAACACCCGTCCAAATTAGAATTGGGTGGGAGTAAGTATAATCATATTAATAAATCGTAGCAAAGTGGATTAACCGCAATGGCCTTGATCGCCGAAACAGCTGTCACAATAATAAAAACTAAAAATACTTACATAACTTTATAATAACACTATTAAATTTTTAAAAAATAAATGGGGTTCTACGAATTAAACACAAGAGCTGTTAATAAATTTGTATTAGTTTTCTAAAGCTTCGATTACACAGAGCAGTTATAACGCTGCTATGTTTCCGCGGCGATTGATCGCTGTTTCTCCTAGCGATTACAGGAATATCTGGAACTGCGAGTAGGAAGTAGAGAGTGAATTGTCAAAAAATGACGTCCGAACCGCGTGCTGTATTTTTAAAACGACTGATTCGTTTGAATTGTGCCGAGCTGAATAAACAACTACTAAATAGAGAGGCAGAGACAATAGCCCTAATGTTTTTAAAAAAAATCTATGTTGTTCCTCGGAAGAAACGTCCAAACCAAGTTCGTTAATTTCCAATTCTTCAAGCTTATTTGCCGCGCAATTTTTTAGGTACTGTTCGTTCCAAAAATGCGTTAGCCACACAAAAATATCTAGCCTGGTATATTATGATCACAATGTCTCGCCACCCATTTCTATGTTACTATGTTTAGAATTATTACAATTTGATATTGTTCATTTTAATTGTTTTACACTTTGTCTTTGAAGTAGTATGATATATTTTAGTTTATTGAAAAAAATGTTATAGTAGAATTATGAGGTTTATCACACGTGTATGAAGTAATGCATTTTCATGTAAGGTCTTGGTTCTCAGTTTGTTTATGAAATCAATGTACACGTGTGCCCCGTACCAAATCAAGGTTAAATAATTCACACAAACTATGGGGTTATGCAATTCGTTTGACGTAGGTACCTTAGAATAAGTCCTTTGTCTCCCTATATTCCTGTTTAGATTATCTACATTGGTTTCCATACACGTGTTAACTATTAACACGTGTAGGTAAGTCGTTCTTAATTTTCATATATGATTTTGAATGTTCTTTGTGTTATAATGAAATAAATAGCGTGACAACTGCTTTGGGGAGTTAGTGCCGTTTTAGAAAAGAACCAGTACGGTTCATGTTAGTAGTTTTTAACAAGGGAACCGGGAAGGCTCGCTAGTAACATTTGGAAAAGAGACGAGTAAGGGTCTAGTACCAGAGAGAAGCGGTTATCATTTATCATAACCCGAGGTCCTTGAAAAGTGTTTTCCTTCTTTGATCGGTTCTAGTACCAAGATAGTAGAAACATGTACTTTTCTTTGTAAGTATTCCACAGTTTTTCGTGATTCCTGAAATAATTCAAACACTTCAACACGTCCTTGGTCTTCCACTTTGATACGCTTAGGTAGATACCTACCAGTAGCGTGCAGTCCATAGAGGCTGAAAAGCTGTGCCTAACTTAAGAAAATGAAGCGTAATAATATATTAAGAAAAAAAAAATTAATTTCTGATAAAAGCGTAAATTTTCTACAAAATTGAAGAGTTTTTTATATCTCAATCATATTCTACTATGGTGAAATGTTTCTATTTAGCAAATTTCTACTCCTTTGTTCCGACCTGTCCTGGCTCATGAATAATAAAAATGCTATCTTCCTCAAGATAGTATTTTGAACTATGAATGGCTATAGCTATATCGGTCTGTATTATGCAGTGGCGTGCAGTCTATAAAGCATATCTCAAGACAATGAATTACTGGATGAACAAGGTTTTCTTATTTTTTGACTGCATATATGATAGTTATTTCAATAGTAAATTTGTACTAATTAATATAAATACCAGCAGATGGCATTAATTGCTACATTACCGAAAGGCACGGCCTTTTTCGACACTAACACAAACGAGTCGTTCCTTGAATGACCATCGTGCATACATGTTCATTGTTTGCGTCGAATTAAGACAATATTTGAATATGAAGTGTGCGTTCTTTTCGGATATTTAGTTGCTGCCTTTGACACCATGTTGTTGTGCGATTATCACTTTACGCGTATTTTTGAGAGTGCAGACTGATTGATCATCAATTCATATTATTAATTATTATTATTTTTTTTTTTATTTATTTCTTAAAGTTTAACAAAAAATTCGCAAAAAAATGTAACCATACTGGGGTACCCCGTTCAAAGGCCACATTGTGCATGGTTTTATATAAAGAATATGAATTTGGTCAAGTAAATTTTTAGTTCGATAAAAAAATTTAAGTAAGATTTCGTAATTATATTAAAATATTACTAGAGGAACATGATAATGCAATAAGATTAATAAGAATTCTAAAATATTATTAGAAAACATGCCGTGACCGTTAAACCCTGTTTGGTTGCAATATCATATCTATATTCTTCCTTCCCATGTCCATAATCCATATCTTAATACTTTTTTTGAATTCGGTTAATTTTGTAGTGGTTTTTATTGCTAGAGGGAGGATTTTAAATACTTTTATAGAGAAATATTGCAAATTTCTTTGTCCAAATGTAGTTTTTGTTGTAGGTTGATGGAATGTAAGTTGTAATGCGGATCTTGTGAATCGATCCATGTTTGTATGTGTAAAGTTATTCTGATTTTTGAATGTGTAAAATAAAATATCTTTTGTATATAATTTATATAATTGTTTATAATTTTATGCGAGCAAGGTCGGGTAGGCAGTGCTTATGTGCCTATATGGACGACTTATCTCTGATACACAGCCTACCTTTGGTCGTAGAGCAACGTATGCCAGTACTACGTACATCAGAATTTTTTTTAAAAATAATTTTCATATGTATTTTAGAAATCAGGGATTATTTAAATATAAAATATTAATTAATTCCAATAAGTTGCGTGTATTAATATTTAATCTAAGAGATTAATCAAAGGAGCGTGTGTTAGGTTTATGAAACGACTCGACAATATTTAATAGGCGTTGATTATTTATTGTATAACTATTAAATTGCACGATATAAATTGAAACACGAGACAAGTAAAATAATTCGAATACAGATTAAAAGAGAGATAATCTAATCTAGCCGAACAACGGGAAGATAATCAAAATATTAGTGATTACCAAGGAAATTTATAGAATATGCAGATGGCGTTACCATCGCTGTAATTCATGTGCTTGATGGCTTTTAGAATAAGAATTATTAGTGACCATTTCAGCAGGTAGCTACAGAATAATAATTTATAATATTTTTTGTATCTTTGCTAGCACTTCATTATTATTATTTTATTTTTGCTCTGTAGCTATGATTTAAAAAAAAATTATTCGAGCCACTGGAAAATATTTTCTTCATCTAAGGAGTATCAAAGGTGGTAAGTTAAAACAGTTGTTGGTATTATAGAGATTTATTCATACATATTAAGTATATTCATTTATTTATTTCATCGGTTACATTGCGTATTTAATTCATGAAATATTTTACAAACTTTGACAATAGTACATAGGTACTTTAAAATGCCATCAGAACCAACTTAAACAATATTACGATATTTTCTAATCTACATTTACTACGGAATAATTAAATACTTATTTCATTGAATGAATCAATAAATTAATCGTGATCTATGTACTTTGTACAGCATCTTAAATTATTTGATATATCATCTACCGATTCATCTGTCTTAATATTACAAGTGTACCTAATTATGATTAAAATCAATTGGAGACTCATTAAGTGACCCCAATTTACTTAGACATTTGATATACTTTTAGATGCCTACCTTAACTACCTACTTTTTATTGTAGAAACAAACAAAATATGTACATTTATATTTCTGTACATCAAAAGTCAATGGTCGAATGTCAATCTAGAACTAAACCTTTAATGAAACTTCAGATCATAGATTGGTTTTCATCTATCTATTTTATCTATGTCTTAAATATTGTAGTTTATCCACCTACTGAAAAATTTTGGAACTTTGACTTCTGATGTACAGATTGATTTTTAGATACAAAATGCTCTGGAAGCAATACTTATTCTAAAAGAGCTGATTTTAAACGGTTTCTGGACAAGTTTACGAATGGTTTTATTTTTATTGAGACTTCATAATTGTTCCAGTGGTATTGATAATGTAACTACGATTTACTTTTACTTATTTTAAAAATTATACTATTCATTTTACTAGAGTTTGAGTATTACAGACCATTCGAATCGATAAATAATTAATGTTAATATTTTACAGTAGCGCTATCATGAATATCATAAATACATAGACATTTTTCGGAAACAGAAATGCCAAAACGATTATAATCTCACCAACCCACTTAAATCATTATTCATACAGGTATATTGTTTAAATATTATACAGATTATAACCGATCACTCGCTATTTATGAAGTAATCGCCATAACTAGTAGTCAAGTTGAGTGAATTTTCTTAAGACTGATTCGACTTGGATTAAAAAGATTTTTAGCAACATCTTCCAAAATAACACGTTAATTAGAAACTTATTAAAGTAGGTATATATGAATGGTTTACTTACATTAACATTCTGTAACATTTTGATATTGTGTACATTACATTTTTGACATTGGCAAGTTTCACAAATAATGTTATATTAATGGAATTAATTGATAAAGTTATTCCCTACTTGCTACGCTGGCTTTGGCCGTGTTTTAGCAAGTAGTCCATGTTGTGTACATTTTTTATCTGTCTTAATTATTATATTTCTAGTAAGGGAATACTAAGGGAATAGTATTACCGAAAGATGGTAAAGTCCACATGTTTATCAATAATTTTACCGAAAGAAGGTAAGTCAACATTTTTGTCAATAATATTACCGATTAAAGTCCAAATTTGTATCAATAATATTATCGAAAGATAGTAAAGTCCTCATTTTTGGTTAAACGGTTATTTTTAACGATTACCAAAATAGAGTTTTCAGTTGATCTTCTCAACATTGCTTATTAGTCTTATTAAGTACTATTCAAACGTAGTAAAAAACAAGTTTATACTTATGAGAAATATGTTTTTGAAGTGGCTGAAATAGTCCTTTTCAAAACTTTTTTGGTGCACTTAGGCTATTTTGTGTAAAATTAGGTATTCTTTGCCATCCCTGATATTAGTATATCCCTGTAATATAAAATCGGTGATTGAACATGTCAACTAGATTTAGATTTTACATATTTAAGGCTCTTACAAGCAGAACGCGTTCTGTAGCGAAATATAAGAACATCACACAGGTCGTGATACCTTTGTGGGCGATCCGGTATCTTTTTTAACGGTTTTTGTTCAGAATTAGTAGTTCGGACAAAGAACAACTTCTTTTTCTATTAGTCTTACAAAGTAATACAAAAAAAGACGATGCTAAGTTTTGATTAATTTCTCCTGTAATCTTATTACAGAGCTTTTTGCAATACTGTTTTATATAATTCGTGGGAAGTGTCGTATAAAAAAACATGTTATCTCACTTTTTAGATAAATTTTCTACTTCTTCCCCTATTGCAAAGATCGCACGGTCGCTTTTGATTCGGTAATTTTGTACAACTGTGTCGATACCCGCTGCGATCACGACTGCTTCGCTGCGACAGATCGCCATGTGTGTAGCGGGATGATGCAATCGCGACAGATCGCGTTCTGTGTGCCCGAGCCTTTAATTTACAATCAAGATTTCAAATAAATTGATTGAGAAATGAGATTTCTCACAAAACTAACATATAATCAACATTAATATAGGTATTTTGTCATGTCATTTGTCTTGCTGATTGAATGCACATATCGATACTTCTAACATAGAATCACACATCATATTCCTCCGTTTCTTGCGTATTTTTACAATATTTAGTTTGAATATTATATATACAATGTTGTTTATATCTAATACTTTCCTGGACACTTTGAAATGTATCTTTTAAAATTCAGTCTGAAAATCCGTCGGCATTTGCATGATCAGATCTTGGAGACGGCGGGGAAGCTCTTGCTCGTCTTGCCATCATCTCAGGTGTTGGAGGAAGAAAACCAGCCAGATATTCTGCAGGAGGTCTGATGACCGTAGGAAGATACCCAGTCCCAGAGTACGGAGGAGTCAAGAACCTTCTAGAAGGAGAAAATTTCATATTTTGCCCGCCCAGTGGAGAAAACGCAGACTTCGCCTGATATCCAGATAAGGAATAAGGCGGAGAATCTTGGGTCATGGCGTAACCGAGATGGTTATTCATGAAATTGCTAACTGCGCTGCCGCTTAGCATTGCTTCCATGGCCAAGACAACATCTCCCTTACATTTGGATAGGATATTTTCAATTTCTGATCGTCTTCTTCCTGGGAACACCCTCATCAGGACATCTACGGGAGATCTGTTACCAGGACTCGTGCTGTATTGAGGAGATATCTTCCCACTTTCGAAAGAGCTGTCTAATTGTGACTCATTGATCAGATCGCTTCTATTTGGAGAACTGTGGTCACTATCGATGATGGTGGATTGCTGCGGAACTAGCTCTGGAGTATCGCTTGAAGAACTGAGACCCCTCGCTGTCTTTCGGTTATCCTGTTCGTCTCTTGGACATGTGAGGTTTTGGATTTGATGGGAGTACTTGTTGTTTTGAGGACTTGATGATGTAATATATCTTGAGTCATCAATCTGAGGCCATTTCTCGTTGGTCTGTTCGTGTTTGATGCGGATGTCTTCGTATTGTTGCGGTCTGCTTTCCTTGAGGGACAAGTTTTCTGGTGCCCCCACGGAACTCTGGTTGGAGTTGTCGTCTTCTTCTTCTTCCACGTTGAGTTCGTGGTCTGTGTTAGGAGAGGCGGCGCGGGGGCTAGGGGGGGAGAGGGCGGGGGAGGCGCCGCCTTCAGTGTCCGTGGGACACAACGGCCCTGTGATGCGGGGCCGCTTTTGCACTGAAACAAAAAGAAAGAAATCATTATTATCGTTTTTCCACTGTGCGCGTTATGATATTGTCAAATACTTAAAAAAACAGGTAACCTCAATGTAACAACGTGAAATAAGAGAAACTCCTAAAGCTTTTCAAAGCTCAGTATGAAATATCAATAGTAATAATAAAGGATCGAATAATTTCTAGCTTTATGAAAAGATTAAGACATGGTAAATAAATAATTTCTAGCATTACGAAAAGATTTAGGCATGGTAAATAAATAATTTCTAGCGTTATGAACATATTTAGGTAGGTAGATAAATAATTTCTAGCTTATGAAAAGATTAGGCATGGTAAATAAATAATTTCTAGCGTTATGAAAAGATTTAGGCATGGTAAATAAATAATTTCTAGCGTTATGAAAAGATTTAGGCATGGTAAATAAATAATTTCTAGCGTTATGAAAAGATTTAGGCATGGTAAATAAATAATTTCTAGCGTTATGAAAAGATTTAGGCATGGTAAATAAATAATTTCTAGCGTTATGAAAAGATTTAGGCATGGTAAATAAATAATTTCTAGCGTTATGAAAAGATTTAGGCATGGTAAATAAATAATTTCTAGCGTTATGAAAAGATTTAGGCATGGTAAATAAATAATTTCTAGCGTTATGAAAAGATTTAGGAATGGTAAATAAATAATTTCTAGCGTTATGAAAAGATTTAGGCATGGTAAATAAATAATTTCTAGCATTATGAAAAGATTTGAGCCTATATAATGTATGAGTTTAGTTTAATGATGATTTAGGCATGGTACAAATAATTATAATTTCTAGCGTTATGAACATATTTAGGTAGGTATATAAATAATTTCTAGCGTTATGAAAAGATTTAGGCATGGTAAATAAATAATTTCTAGCATTATGAAAAGATTTGAGCCTATATAATGTATGAGTTTAGTTTAATTGATGTTTACTGTTACATAATAATTATAAACCTATTAGAACATATAATACTTTCTTACTTCTTTTATACATAAATTCTAATTATTATTGTATGTACTATATTATTATACTCCTTTGTATAACTATGTGATAAATGTATCAACATGTAAAAGCCTTCTAGACGTGAATAAATAAATAAATTATTTGGCTATTGAAGAATCGAGAACATCTCTTTTGGGTCATTTATAAATACTATCTCTCTTTATGAACCGTCGAGGTGATATTTCTCTAAAATGCTAAATAATAAAGTTTTGTATATTTTGGTCCATTGAGATGTAGTTGGTTTCAAATTAGCCTACAAAATAAGTATTCCTTTATAATAGTAAAATAATATTAATTCTTCACCAGTGCGAACAAACAAACAAAACCAAATACTGTTCATATTAAAACTTCATCCCCCAAAAAAAGGCTATTTACTTTTTCATAACGCTGGAGTTTTACAACCCATTCACCCTATTTGAATATGCCATCATGGCGAACGAATCGCTTTATCATTGCATAATGCCACCAGGTAAAAATAAAATAAATAACAAAAATTAAATATGTCCTGCGACGTACAATGGCGTATTATTTATTCACTTATGTCTGAGCGGACCAATGAAAGCGTTGCATTATGCTCAGCCTTTCATAGCGCTTACTAGGGGCCCGGAGGGTACCGCGTACTACCTACCCCCTTTTGACGAAAACTTTCCAATGACAAACGGCAAAAATAAAACTAGACAACCGGTTAAATTAATGCAGTGGCGGTGCGAGAGAATTTCGCTGGCAGTAACCTTTTATAAATTTCCTTTTAATTTTAATCGTAAAATTTAAACACGTTTGCATCATATTTAACACTAAAATGAGATTTCATTTATTGAAGCTTTAGACTGCATTGTAATATTAAATATTGAAAATAACATACAGAGACGTGAAAATATGATACGGAGGAAGACTCGAACTCAGAACCTCTTTTTTATTTTTTTTATTAGTTTCCATTTAAATTTTTTACATGTATGTGACTTTAGTAATAATTTCTAATTATAAAGCATAATTATAGAACAGTAAGTAAGTATAGCATATTATTATAATAAAAGTACAAAGTCATAGTATTTACAGTCCTCCTCACTAGGGAGAACTGTTCTGAGCCGGCCTGCACTTTTTTTTACTAATTATCCATTTATCTTAATTTGATTTTATATAGTTTGTAAGTTCATAATCACTCAGATTTATCAGTCATGTTTTGGCTCGATTTTTAAGAATATTAATTTCTGTAATTTTTTTTAATTGATTTGGTAAGGCAAAATATTACTCGTAACATCAATGCGCAATCACGACTCTCCACTACGTAGCACTATTCAGACACATAGATACACACACACACACACACACAGAGAGAGACACATACATTTATACACTTTTTTCATATACCTTTTTAACTTTACAATGTATCATTCCCTAGCATTGTACTAACCCGCCCGGTAAAATGTATATAACCACTACTAGATATATATAGAGACATATTTTTGGCACCGATCCTTGCAATAATTTTCTAAAACCTTGTAATTTGTATCACTCATTTTATACACGTACTGTTTGTTTCTCAAATAAACAAATAAAAATAAACACCGGCGCAAGGAGTGCGTAATATCGTTTCAGTGGCGAGGTATTTGAAGAGTTGCATCTCCTAAACTACTAAACCAACTATATCTGTATTTAAATTCCAAAACCCCTGAAAAATACAACTAGAGTGACAGTATTTGCATAAAAAAATTCAGCATTCATTGGAAAGAGATGGAAGGGGCATTATTAGTATGGGCAGGTGTGTGGGCGGAAGAGGGACGGAGATACGCCAGTTGGAAGTTTGAAAGCGAAAAGTTTCAATGGGCTTTAGACCGTGGCTGTTGTGCGAGCATTGTCATGTCAGGGGTTCTAAAGGTGCAACCGGAAAAATATTTAATTACTTAATTAAAATAAGCAATAATCATGCATGTTTCTCTGTGGTACAATTTTATTCATGGTAACGCTTTTAGCGACAATAGTTTTAATTGCTGTTTTTTTTTTAAATGCATTTTACATAATCGGAAACAACTTTTACTTTGTGGCTTGCCATAATTATAATACGAAGAAATAAATTTGTTTTAAACCATCTCATTTTTTTTAACATGAATATCGCACAAGAGTCCCAACTGCTCCCAGCCGTCTAGAGCCAGTGAGACTATGGCATCCCCGATTGGGGAATGTTGTGAGGCTGCAGGTGTTAGGGAGGGAAAGGAGAAGGGGAAGAGGAAGGTGGAGAAAATACCTGGCTATTCATATCTGGTCACCAAACACGGCTAAAATCCATTTTAAGCAACATTTCAATTCTGAACGTGTGCAAATATACTATATATTATTTTAAAATTAATTAATTGTGAAACAGCACAAATTAATTAAATAAAATTTACTTGCGCACGTCGGGATTTGAACCCGCGAGCTTCGGATTCGTAGTCGAGAGCCTTACCCCTCGAATTTAATACTTTGATCGACCGGTTTCGGAAGTACCTTCCTTTCGTCAGTACTGTATTAAAACTAACATAATATACAAAATAATGACAGACATACATAAATATTTCGGTGTTATAATGGGAGGCGACCAAAAGGTAAACTAATTAGGGATTTTTCAGGAGGAACAGAGCGGTTCAATAGAACTATAAGATAAATTTACTTGGTTATTCAATGTACCAGAATTAATATTTAGGGATTTTCTAAATTCAAGTGCTTCCAAATTATCTAACTTTTCAGCCTTTATGGAATGCACCCCACTGCTGTTCCGTGATTCTAATATTAAAATAATGGGATGTTTTACCTATGTAGAACGAAGGACAGTCATTGTATTTTCTCCATAAATAATAATAAAAAAAAAATTAAAAAACATAGTTTGTAAATGCCTGAGTGGCTTACTTTATGATCCATATCTTTAGCGTTTTTGAGTATTTACCTATGGTGTTATTAGTGTAGAACACGGGTTTAACGTGGGCAGACATTTTTTTTATGATAAAGGAAGAAAGATTGGATATATATAAGATTCTACGCCATTGAAAGTGATTTAAAAAAATTCTATTCTTAGCTATATATGTAACGAATAAAAAAATAAAAAAATTAATTTTATTATCAACTTACATTTTTAATAGTTTAATGATATTTCAAAGCTTCATACCTCGTGATGGTAATGAATTTTTGACATGACGTTATTTGAGCTGACCTAGAAATTCTAACAGAAAAAATTGTGCGAATTTCTCAAAGAGACAGAGCTCATTATTACCGAGCCCCGGCTTAACTACATAACTAGCCATCGCGTTGTTCATCATGTGTGTAGGAAGATAGGTTGAAACGCTACATTAATTTATAGTTGCATTCAGTAACTGCTTCATTCATATTCATAAATAGTATCTTAATCCCTAACAAATACAAATAATTGTATGTACTACATGTCCAAACGTTAAAAAAAAAAAATTTGAATTACGAAATTAAAGTTTAAACACCAAACACCCCTCAATACCACAAACTCCGCAGTCGCAATTCAATCTCGACAGCAACACATAATTATTAATTTAATCTCCTCGGCCCCCGTCGCGCCGCCACTGTGTTCTCGCTAACAATGGTCATTGTACCGGCAATATTGTATGGCGGGTGTTGTATGAGGCCGCGCCAGTGGCGGCGCGGGGGACGGGTCGGGCCGCGGCAAGGGGCATTGTGATTGTCAGATCGTATATTACATTATTTCAATATCTTCCCGGTATTATGATTGTCAACAGCTGAAGCCCACATTTGAAATTTGTAATTTGTTTTTACAATTTTATTAAGATAGGCGCATTATTTGTACAGGCTAGACATCTACTTAAAAATCACATTCCATTTAACTTAACATATCTTTCTAATTAAGGAGTGCAAATTTCCGCCACATACTCGTAAATTAAGTGTCAGTTATATCCGCTTGCCCCAATGAAAAATGAGGTAACGATAAGAATAAAAGAACATCCTTATAATTCCGTGTACCCAGTGGCGGTTTTCTCTAACGTCCGTATGTGCGGTGAACTCCCATAAAAATAGATAAGAATATAAAACAAAGGCGTATCATAATTTAACCCCACTTTAAACAGCGCGCCATTTAAAATCGGTGCTAAAATATCCACCTGTCCTTATAGGTAATACTGCCCAAGAGTGAGTCCGAAATGAATTCTATATGTGCGTTATGAATTCAGCGTGTATGGGGCTTTTTGTCCTAAGAAATTGTTCATACATTGTCGTTCTCGTGGCGATTCAGCGGGAAACCGTGCCGAGCCTGTAATCCTTGTGCGACCGTGTGCGCAGCTATAATGAAGATTTGTTAAAAACAAATTTGTACGGAATAGTATTTTTCAAGAATAATAAGTTTTTTTTCTATGGTTATCGCGTTACAAGTCGTTATTAAAATAAGTGTATATATATATATATATATATATATATATATATATATGTATATTTTTTAAACACTCATAATAACAATAATAATATTTTCTTTATTGTATTGATGTTTGAATGTAAGTACTCCATTTTTATTAATAGTTTAATTTTATTTTAATAATAACTATAAGTATTTAGTTAAAATCGGTTAACGGTCAATTTACTCGAAAATTAACAAGGGCATTTGTAATTATAAGTAGCTATATAGAAATAGTATGTAAGTGGATTTACCACAGTTTGATAATACCCACTGAAGGCAAAACAGCTGTCACGCTTAATCATAATTACCCACCAGAAATGCTTTTAATTAAAAAATGTGTTTTTTACTAAATAGCAACAGTTATTATAAAATTTTTTGAACTTAAAAAAACGTTTTATGGTAATAATAATAACAACAACATTATTATATTTGATTTACTTTAAATTAAAAAAAAAAAGTATTTTTCCGCGTACGTACACGTGTGAAATTTTCAAATTCGACAAGTCAAGTTACAATAGTACAATACTAGTTTAGTAATAATAAAACAAAGAAGAATAAAATAGCATTAATAATAACTGAACATATTAGAAAAATATGATATGCTAACGAACTCTCAAATGCAATTAAAAAACACAAAATAAGCTTTAAAAAAATCAAGCAAACTAAAAACAATACACACACATTCTCTCATATATACCCCTATAAGATTGTATCGTTATATATGGTAAATATTCTATACCACTTTGTACTTACATACATTATATTATGTTTATCATAAGTACTAAATCAAAACTTGTCATTATGCACTCTGTCTTTTCCATAATGTAAACCACCAACTCTGTAACATTGTCATGTAAACCATTTTCAAGCATCATTTTCATGTAACACTCTTATTTTTTTTTTATTTAATTGCATTATGTACACTCCGCTTCTCTACACAAGCATTGCTTAAAAGAGAAGTGTAGCGTTGTAAATATAAATAAAATGTATTAAATTTCAATAAAAAAAAAACAATTACTCGCCTCTTGCAGATATACAATCTATGAATATAATTCTTCGATTGGTTGACGAAAATGATTACTCGGTAAGTAAATTTAACAGCCTGATTTACAACAGTAGTTATCCCGTCGCGCACATTAAATTCGTGTAATTTTTTTTTACAAAAGCGTCCAAAAGACTGCCATTAAGCGTTTGATTCTAATTGGTGCCCCGCGGAGCCTCCGTTTAAAAATGGGATTGACTTTTGTTTAAGACTTGTATATAATCGCGCCGGGGGTAAAATCCATCCCAGGGTGAAAGACACCCCATAAAGAAACTGAAAATTTGCGGTTTTGGGGATGTTAAAGTGATCCAAATTATGTGTGAACATCATTTATATTTTTCAAAATCTTTTTGTGGTGAAAAAAATCATTTCATTAGAACCGCGTATTGAATTAATCAAGATAGGTAACAACATTGGAATATTAGCTTGTAGCGACTGTGATGAATCCTAGGTACACATAACCGCATCTGTACCAAGTGACTCCCGATGCCGTCGACTAGCTGAATAACCTCAGCATCCTTCTTTAACTTGCATTAACTCTCCTGCACCATGCGAACAAGAGAAGAAATTAGAGGGTAAATATTCCAATGGAGAGAGAATCAACACAAATAGATCATTAAATTCGATTATTTATAAATCCTGTGGTTAGAATTTCTTAAACATGGATATGAAACTAAGCGTCCCAGTTAGAAAAAAATGTTTTATCTGCGTAGTGCTTCTGGGTGTTTCTATTGATGAATCTACCCCATTCCGCGATCTTTCACCCCTAAATATGAGTGTAAAAGTAGCAGGGGTTCGGGGGTGGATATTTACGAATGACCTGTAACAATGCCCTCGAGGGAGTTTAAGTGAAGGGTGGTTTACGGAACCTTCCGATTAATTGGCGTTTAATATTATTATATGCAGAGACTTGACTAATAAACTAATTTAATATCATGATATTTCTCCGCAGGGATAGTCAGATAGGATAGAACGCAACACAAGTCTGTCTTGGCATATATTCCTAGATTCATATATTCATACAATGAAACATTTACCGATTTTTTAAATGATCCGCAAAATTTGTTGATTTACTTAATGGTGCCACGGCACGTTCCTGGCCTCTCTAAACACCATCTTCCATTATTAACGCATCATGTATTCTACTGACAGTTTTTTATCCGCCTATCCGCTCTACATTGAAGAAATTTTTCATAATGTCAAACTCATGCCGATTTGTGACGCTTTTTCGCTTTTACACCTCTGTCTCATCACGCACAATTTGCTTAATTCACTCTTATACACCATCTAAAACCATTATGTTTAACCGACAGTTAAAGTGACCCGAGTAAAGTATTCGCTTAATCATGTACCAGGATTATTCTTAAATTCATTTGCATATCAAATATTCTCCTGACAATCCTTCCTTTGTTCATTCGCTCCACATAAAAAAGGTTCATAATATTAAACCTTGTCTAATCATGCTGATACATTCAAATTTCTATAACTTATACCATCCGCTGTATACCTCAATCTTATCATATAATCCCAGCTTATTTCGCATTCATAGATCCTCTCCTACATACTCTTCGGTAATGCGTAATCTCAAGTAACATATTCGATTCACCAGGTGTCAGACTTCTTCTTCCATTCATCTGCATGTTATTCCATCAAACTTCTTATCAGGAATTCTGGGAATTAGTAGCCTTTCCAACAGACGGAAAACTGCTTTGTTTATAATGGCCTGTAGTCTCTTAAACTGTCATATAAGCAATTCAGAAATAAAATTTAAGAATGCCCATCATGTCCCCGAGAATTTTACAAGAGCGCTCGTGCACACATCTTTACTTGTTACGAAATGCAGAATTAATCTACAATAATAATAATAAATACCTTTATTGTAATTAAATTTAACTATAACTAAAAGACATGTATAATATAATGATGTAAGTGTACAGTGGTTTATAAAGTAAAATAGAAAATAGTATTATAACAGTTATCGTTGAGCTAGCCTGTGTTGAGGCAGTAATTTTGTAAATTATTTTATAATTTTAAAATACCTATGAATATAAACGTATATTTAGGTGAATGCACCGGTAAATGACCTATCATTACTTTTAATCTAATTTTTTACATTGTGTTTGAATATTTTTTGTGAATCTGATTTTTTTATGCTAGCTGGAAGAATGTTGTAAATTCTTATTGTACCTAAAATTCCGTTGCCTAAAAGTAGTATGAATTACAGGAATTTGGAGTAAATCTTTGTTGGCATTTCTAGTAATACGAGTGTTTAGTCTATTTTCATAGTATTTACTTTTGTTTGAATAAAGATGAGTGAGGATTGTTTTAGCGTAAATCTGCCGAAGGTCAAATATTCTCATTATATTAAAGATTTAGTTAGAGTCTGTAATTAATCTACCATTAGTAATGCCCTTTGGAAGAATGATCACGCTCTTAAATGAGCTAACGCCTTATTTCGACATTTTCCAAGTTAATATTGCTAAATTAAAAATGCTGATAAGTGTGTTACGAACATTGGCTAATAATGTAATGCAGTTTTGTTATTGGAATAATTTCTGTAAATATATATTAACAATAAAATAAATAATTGTCAAATTCGCATAATAATAAACATTGTCTAATTGTACTGATACTAGCTTATTTGTATAAGTAACACCATCTGTCATATTACGGCCTGCTACGCCTCTACACTTCTACGCCGCTAGGTGTCTACGGCGCTACAGGAGCAAGAGCAGAAGCCGGGCAGACAGTCCCGGTGAAAGGGTTCCAATGTCCCAAACCCAACACCCAACACTTTGTTCCTCCTGTGATGAATGCCGGTAAGCCTTTGTGACCACGACAATAAATTGCGACTACGTCCTCAGCAGTGAGCCGCGCGCATCAGCCGCTGCTTACTCGGGCAATTCAGCCTCGACGATAAATTACAGTTAACACAAGCCCGAGAGTCATAACTCAGCGCGGGCACAATGGAAGACAAAAACAATAACCAATTCATGGAGTTGGGAAGGGTTGGACTTTGCAGTAACTTCATTATTGTTTGAGTCAATTGCTAATTCTGTCTGCTTGGTTGGTTGGATTCGTAATATCCATATACATCCCGTATCATAGGTAAAACCTACGATAAAGAAAACCTACGACCAATATACAGGGTTATTCAAAACGATGAACTCAATTTCGTACCGCTCTGAATTATACGTTATACGTTAATGACCTATATAGCAATTGAAAGAGGAGGTCCGAAAGTTTCGAATCTCACCGCTAGATCGCTCATAATTATGCAAACGACTGCTAGAGTGCTCACGTGCGCAAGCAGCCATTTCGCGTTAGTTGTGATCAGGGACGGCTCGCGACTTTTAGTGCGCTAAAGTGCTAATATTAAAAAGTATGGCATTATTGATGTTGTAGCCGAAAATGTTTTTTTTTCAAAACCCCATTTTATGTATGAAGATTTACAGGAATTTTGAGTTTGATAGTGTACTACACCGGTTTGCTGAAAAATCTTTATACAAAAAATCAGTTTTTTGAAAAATAAATCATTTTCGGCTACAATACAGATGTCGAGTTTTCCAATCTTAGCACTCTAGCACACTCAAATGTCACGAGCCGCTACTGGTTGTGAGTAAAATGAATACCATGCATAACGAGGTTTTTTGTATTCGTGAGTCGGCAAAGTAGAATACGATTATAAAAGTAAAATGATTTAAAATTAATAAAGAGAGATAATCTTATCTAGCCGAACAACGGGGGGAGAACGAATCTATTAGTGAAAACCAGCAACTATATAGGATATGTAGATGACACTACTATCGCTGTGCTTCACGTGTTTGACAGCTGTCTAAATAATAATTATTAGTGGCCAGTTCAGCAGGTAGCTACAGTGCTTCAAATAGGTC
The DNA here is from genome assembly GCA_022606495.2 of Halesus radiatus. NCBI lineage: Eukaryota > Metazoa > Arthropoda > Insecta > Trichoptera > Limnephilidae > Halesus > Halesus radiatus. Next base: position 128,247 of record JAHDVE020006675.1, read on the forward strand.
GCAATAGTTTTAAACACCCGCCCGCAATTCCCTCTTACCCTGCAGAAGTACAACGATACAGTACATCACTGCACAAGCAAGAATCTCTTAAAAAGAATTTTGTACCCACCTAGATTTTTATCTCCTGTAATTTGATTACAGCTTTTTCCGTCTTTACCATTATATTTTTCGGTGCCTCAGGAAATTGACTGAGACAGGCAGAAAAAAACCTGAACAAGATGTTTATTGTTATATTTAATAGAGCTTGAATAGATTGCTCGATAGATTTGTAAAGAACTTCAATAAATAAATAACAGCAATATATTTAATGGCCTTAATTCTTAAAACCATTGATATTTAATACCATGGATATACAAAAAACCACAAAAAATCGACAATTTATTGATTCATTGTGCTCCACAAAACACCGATTATTATATATCGACAAAACATTGCCAATAAAAAAACTGCATATTTTCAAAGCGTCAAAAATGTAACACCCTATTGATCAAATATTTTTACAATAATTTCTTTACACGGTACACTCGTGTATCGGATGACCGCATCCTTGATTTTGAATTTAAAGGGAAATAAAAATAAATACAAATCCCCTATATATACCTACCCTTCAACCTGCCTACTGAGAATAAGGGATGTAATATTGTTCTGATTCCTAGAAATTTAGCTTATTTCTAACAGAGTTGACCATTTCGATTAACCTACGGCGAGCCTTGGCTTCGTGAAATTTGTATTTACACCATTAGAATATGTAATTAATCGTCGAAAAACAAGACAAAAAAATCTGTTATTTTTTTTATTTGAGTTAAATAATTCGATAAATGTGTGTTGGAATAATATAACTGTTAAATAATTTCAAGAAAACTTGGTCACATTAATAAAAGTGGCAAATTAATACAAGATTACATAAAAAGATAAATGTACAAAACAAGTTTGATGATTGTTGAAAAGATGAAAAAAAAACTGCTTGGGTTAAACTCAATCTGATAAACCCATGTATGTGACGAGGTATGAAAGCGAATAAATCAGATAGATGGTTGAAGGAATCAAAGTGCACACCAGATACTAAGTTCGGTGAGCACGCTTTCGGCTTGTCATGCGTTAAAGCCTGGAATAAAGTGCCACACAATTTGAGAATGATTAGACTCGACAGAATTCAGAGCAAAGCTTGAAACTCATCTCTTCATAAAGCAATTCTCATAAATGGGTACAGCTGGAAAGCCAATTTACTTAGCAAAGCTGCTGGTTAGTATACACCTAAAGTCATTTACAGAAAAGTTAAATACTTTTTATAGTCCTTGACATTGTAAATAACTATAAATATTCGTAAATATAAATAATTATTACGGATAATTTCAGTTAAACCCGAATATAATTTATTTTATCGGTCATTTTGTAAAACTGTTATTCAGTCCTAATTTCGGAAAAGCATTGGTATTTCAAATAAACACCAACTCTTCTTACACCACTAATCTTCTAATAAATCTATGTATATAAAAATCAATGTAAGTTTGTTTGTTTGTCCTCAATGTTCTCGAAAATCACTGGACCGGTTTCGCTGAAAATAGCACAGCTTGTTTTTATTTGTGCCGGGAAGGTTTAGAAAGTAGTTTAAATGAAATCCAATATGTAAAACTGTTGCTATAACGTTTTAAAATCTGTATGAAAAACATTGAACCCGCCATGTTTTTTTAGGTTAGCCCATAGATATAACACTCTGGTTAGCCACAGATTGCATATTCAAAAGAAGAAAGTTTTTTGGGTAGACAATTTTCAAAATGGAAAACACGAGTAGGTACCTACTTAAGAACTTTATTTAGATATGTTTTGAAAAAATAAACGTTTGGAATGAAATAAAATATTAAAATGATTTTTTCTTTATTTGGAGATAGTTACTTTCGCTGTCAAATCGATTATTATTAGCTAGTGTAATAAAAATATCAAATTAGAATAAAATAATAACTGTAATATCGTGCGATGTGCAGTGTTTTCTGATATTGTGTCCTGTGCGTGAAAAATCAAGTCTTCCCAAGCTAAAACTTTATAATACTCGTATAACGTGTTAATTTGAAGTGACCTGCCAGGTAAGTATGTTTCTGTATCTGTTTGTACATAAAAAGATAAACCCTAGCAAGGTAGCAAGTGATATTTGTTCAGCAAACTTGAAGTAATTATTCACTAAAACGGCGCAATACAAATTATCCAATTATTATTATTAGCGTATGCCAAGACAGATTTGTGTGACGATGTTGCGAAGTTTGGTGACAGATTACTCAGTGCGCTGGGTGCACATTCTTTTTATTAACTTGCTATTTTGTTTAGACACACACTCATATATATATATATATTATTAGTTAATTTGTCTATATATATATATATATATATATATATATATATTATTAGTTAATTTGTCTATAGCCTCCTTTAGTGACTAAAATCACCTCAAGGGCGCTTTTAGTTTTTTTTTTAAATTTTGTAGCCCTTTTGAATTAATATGTTTTTAGATTTATCTTAAAGTTTTCGAAATTGCTTAACTAACTAACTAACCATCACGCCGTTTCTCCGCAGGGGTAGGCAGAGAGGACGGACCGCCAAAAAACTCGATCTTGGCATACACTTCTTGCTTCATTCACTTTCATACAACGTCTCATACATTCTCTTCTGTTATTCCGACTTCTGACATGCCCCGACTCAAGTATTTGATTCGCTTGATCGTGCCATGTCTTCCTTGGTCGTCCCCGGCTACTTCTTCCATTCCATTCGTGTCATATATTCTCCTTACACTCCTTTCTTCATGCATTCGCTCTACATGCCCTAACCATCTAAGGTCCCTTTCTTAATCTTGCTCACTACGCTTACATCAGCCTTGCATTCCGTACGAATTTCAACATTTTTCACACGATCATTCATGGTTTTACCGAACATTCGTCTCAGAGATCTCATTTATACAGCATTCAGTCTGCTTTCATCCTTCCTCTGCCAGTTCCATGCATCACTGTCATACATCAGGTTTGAATTCCATTCTGATCGCAAACCAAATGGAAGGTCATTCCCAGAATGTTGACCCAGTGAATTAAAACATCTGTCCTCAAATTTAGCAGCATTTAGTAAGCGAGGGTTCAACCAGTTTGTTCGCGCATCGGACTTGGCCGACCTGAGTGTGAGTTGCCTCTGAGTAAGATTTTCCCTCACATTCTTCAGGTAAGTCCACCCACAATACAATGTACAGTGTCATTGAGGTGGATAAATCATTAAACCGTGCCATTTTAAATAAAACACCTATTATTAAATGTTAAAAATCAGAAAAAATAGATGTATCTCTAGTCAAAGTTAGCAAAATTCCAGGAACCATTTTTTATCTCACAATTAAAAAATCGTTAAGATGGTTCCATCCGCTGTAAGTAGATATATTTCCATTATTGTAGGAAGGACCTATTACCGTATCATTCGGAGAACTACCCAACCAAAGCAACCTTCGCAAAGTATACGGTATCAAATAATTATATTGTGTCAAATTGAGTGAAGCCCAATCATTCAGGCCCATAACAATGAGGGCCCGAGGGTCGTGTGCATTTCACTTTTTTTTGTGCTGGCAACAAAATAAACGCAGGGAACAATGTTTGATTCTGTGTAATCAAATAAAAGTATCGCGTTACGTTGCTAGCTGACTGGAGGGACGAAAAATGGTTCCCAAACTATATTATTTATTAAATTAAAAACTCATTTATTATTAGGCGAAAAAGAAAGATAATAAATAATAATAAGAAAGAAACACTTCCAATTACAAATAAATATTAATTCTAGTATGAATAACCAAGTAAATTTATCTTATAATCCTATTCTAGATATTTTTCCAGGGAACCGCTCGGTTCCTCCTGAAAAACCCCTAATTACCCCTTCCCCTTTGGTCGCCTCCCACTCCGACACATACATATTCATGTATGTCTGTCATTATTTTGTGTCTTTATTTATTTTAATATAGTCCTGACGAAGGAAGGGTTCTTCCGAAACCGGTCAATTATTATATTAAATTGAAGTGGTTTTAAACAAATGTATTTGTTTATATTATAATTATGGTAAGCAAGTAAATGCTTTTTCCAATTATGTAATTAAGTTATTAGGAAGATAGGCAAATTTTCTATAGAAAAAGTACGGAAGTATTGATTCACGGGAGCTAGGCATTCCAAAGGTTAAGGGAATATATTTTATACATTTTATGTATTGTAGGTAGATTGAATATTGTAAAAAGAAATAATTGAATTTTTATTTATTTTTTATTGAGATTTAAAAACCTCATTGTACAATAATATTTAATCATTGAAGAAAATAATATTAACATAACCTAAATGAAACATGAAACCGGAAAAAAACAACAGAAAATAAAAATATTTCAGTCGCATTTGGGACTCGAATCCAGGACCTCTGCCTTTCGAGGGAAACCGCTTTACCAACTTTCGCCCCGGAAAGGCAGAGGTTCTGGATTCGAGTTCCAAATGCGACTGAATTTTTTTTATTTTCTCTTGTTTTTTCGGGTTTCATGTTTCATTTAGGTTATGTTAATATTATTTTCTTCAATGATTAGAAAGAATTGAAAATTATTTTTTTGTATATTTATGTCAAGTTAAACTTTGAGAAGCTTTGTAGTCCACCCCTGCAGAGGGAGCAATTTTTTAATAAACTCTAACACCCTTATTATCGAGGTAACAAATACGTTATTCGCACAAAGAGCGATATTGTATTGCTGCCGTACTATTCCTTTACCAACTTCATATACATTTGTTTTGAAACTATTTTGCACCAGGAATTAATTTCTTATTATGCAGTCTTTACTATGCGTTTCCATTTAGTACCATGTTGAACCAGAAATTAATATCTTATTATGCAGTCTTTAGCATTGTTGCTTTGTCACTGTTATATTATACTGTCAGAGGGATTTTGTCACCGGGATATTGTAACTGGGATATTGTCACCGGGACACGCTGACTGAATTATGCTCGAATTACCCAGGTGACAGCGATACGTGGGGGCATTTTGTCGCTAAATGTTATTGTCTTGTTATTTGGACCCTCGTCTTAACTTGAATGGGATCAAATATTTTGGCCTTTCATGTATCATCTACTGAAGTAATCTATTGTTTGAATTTTGCATACTTGTAAATAGACTAGATATTATGAATAGTTTTGCTCTCGGGTTTCATCCGAGATTTATCACGTTGCATAGGTAGGTAGGTACTCAAATTGATTTAAATTATTAAAGCGTATGTAAATGAATAAAAATAATGAAAAGAATTGTGATGTTTTAAGCCAAATAAAATCTAAAATTAAGATATTGATGAAAATTTATCACAAATTTTTAAATCAGTGTTTTATTCACTTTCTAAACCACCAGACCGAACTCGCACGGCGAGCGGCAAATCTTATAACTGTTAGTACAAACATATTATTATTTTTCATTTAAGTATGAGCTAAAAAGCAGTAAAGTCGTATTAGGTTAACTCGATTTCTTTAATTTGTTAAGAATGTATTTCACAGAAAATCTATTAAAATGCACGAGAAAAACTAATCCATACATACCCGGCCGCTAGAGGCGTTACTGAAGCATTTTGCTATCAAATATCAGAAGCTGTGCGTATTATCATCAATGGTATTTGGCAATACTAACTGGATTATCTGCTTTGAATGATATCAAATAATAATACACGAGACCCCTGTAAAAATATACCAAATTGTAGGTTCTGCCACCGAGAGCTATATTACACCCTCTCTTTCTGTTACAAGCGTCGTTTATGAAAACGAGGGAGAAGTTACAGTGGGGTTCTCAGGGGTACCACCCTATACCTTTAATACGCTTATTGGAATGGCCCATGGGGTGAACCATTGATAAAATTTAATTTTGAATTTCTTAACAAAGGAGGATTGAATCTAAATTAAAGTGTTCAGAAAAGGCCTACAAACATATGGACTTTATTTTACGCATTGCAAAGCCTGTCCCATACCGCGCACACTTATTTTGCTATACATGTCATTTAAGGTCACAACTTCATTTTGATCAATCATTTGAAATCCTCTATATCACATCTATATTGATCGTATTAACAACATAATAAAAACGTATCACAAAATATCTGTTAAACAGTAGGAGAAAACCTCATTTAGAATAATTTTCTAAGTTAAAAAAATTACCTTCCCGACTTTGGGCTATATTAGTTATAATATTCCATGGTGCACACCACTATACACGCATAAACAATAGGAGAAAATATCATTTAGAATAATTTTCCAAGTTAAAAAAATTATCTTCCCGACTTTGGGCTATATTAGTTATAATATTCCATTATGCACACGACTATACACGCATAAACAATAGGAAAAAACCTCATTTAGAATAATTTTCTAAGTTAAAAAAATTACCTTCCCGACTTTGGGCTATATTAGTTATAATATTCCATGGTGCACACCACTATACACGCATAAACAATAGGAGAAAATATCATTTAGAATAATTTTCCAAGTTAAAAAAATTATCTTCCCGACTTTGGGCTATATTAGTTATAATATTCCATTATGCACACGACTATACACGCATAAACAATAGGAAAAAACCTCATTTAGAATAATTTTCTAAGTTAAAAAAATTATCTTCCCGAGTATGGGCTATATTAGTTATAATATTCCATTATGCACACGACTATACACGCATAAACAATAGGAAAAAACCTCATTTAGAATAATTTTCTAAGTTAAAAAAATTATCTTCCCGACTTTGGGCTATATTAGTTATAATATTCCATTATGCACACGACTATACACGCATAAACAATAGGAAAAAACCTCATTTAGAATAATTTTCTAAGTTAAAAAAATTACCTTCCCGACTTTGGGCTATATTAGTTATAATATTCCATTATTTGATTATTGATTATTGATTAACGCTCCGGCATCGAAGGAGTACAGTCGTGTATATTGGTGATAATTGTGATCAAAAATTTATAGTGTACAAACAATATCTCGCCCACCGGGCGATCTACATAAACAAAATGGAAACGCAAGAAATCATTAAAAACATTAAAGAATTAATAAATAAAATTACTTCCGTAAAAGATTCCAAGGTAAAAACATCGTTGGAGCAAAGTTTAATATCCCTGGAAGAAATATTTCAAAATGAGCGTATCTGTCTACAAAAAAAAATCAGAGATTTACAAGAAACGATGATTATTAATGACCAACGATACACCAAGAAACTCGAAGAAATTCTAATAACCAACCAAAAAACATACGCCCAAGTGTGTGACAACAAGAAACCAGCGGACACGAAATTGAACATTGAACCGAAATACTCAATTTTATTAACATCTAACACCTTAAACGCCGAGAGCATAAAAACAAAAGTTCAAAAATATATTGATTTAACTAAAATTAAAGTCGGAGTCAACGGAGTTAAAAAGATTGGCGAAAAAAAATGATAATTTCATGCCAAAAAAAAAGAAGATGCAGAAATATTAACCAACGAAATAAATAAGATAACTGGAAAGGAGATTTCGGCGGAAGAAATAAAAAAAAAGAAACCGTTCTTGATGTTAAAAAGGCTCCAATGCCAATTGACTGAAGAGGATATTATACATGGAATTATACAACAAAATCAAGAATTAAATCAAGAAGACAAAAATAATATTAAACTCATTAAAGAGTTAAAAAACAAATATAATGAAGGTAAAGAAAACGATACCACAAACTACATCATACAAACAACCGGAAAATTAAGAAGAATATTATTAGACAAAAAAAAAATAAATATAAAATTTCAACGAGTGTACGTCGAAGATTGTAACCCACTCACACAATGCTATCACTGCCTTAAGTTCGGCCATACAGCCCAAAGATGTCTCGACAGGACGCAGCCACCCATTTGCCCCCATTGTACTAAGGAACATATACTCTCGAAATGCGAAAACAGAGAAATAAACCCAATTTGCAACAATTGCTGTGTGCAAAATAAAAGATTTAAATTGAACTATTCCACCGAACACCGGGTTGACAGTATAAAATGTCTTTACCGGCAAAAAATGCTTCAAATTGCTAGAGAGCGCATCGACTACGAATAAATATGGTAAATTATATCTCCTCATACTAACTTCAAAATGACTGATTTTATATGTAATGCTTTAGATAAAAAAAAATTTATAAAAGAAAGATTATACCACTCCATAAGAGATTTAAATCTAATTTGCTCTGATAAAGGATTTACCTTATTTCATACTAATATAAGAAGTATCGAAAAGAACTTAGATAAATTAATAATATCTTTAAAAACATTAAATTATTTTCCGGACGTTATAGTGTTAACAGAAACACATTCCGCCGGCGAACTGAATTATAATATCCCGGGATTCACTTTCTATACAACAACAACAAAGTTAAACAAAAACAGTGGTATTGCAATATTCATATCTAACCGCTATAATGTACTCAACATTAAAGAAATACACAATTTTCATAATGTAAACCTATTAAATATTGAGTTTAAAGACCAAAATAAATATTATAATATTATTGCCGTTTATCGCACTCATGCATCAGTAATATCACAATTTAAAAATGAATTAAAAAATATATTATTAAATTTTAGAAATAAAAATAATATTATTGTTGGAGATATGAACTTAAATATTGCAAAAGAATACTCTAGTAAGGATAAAGATAATTATCTAAACATGTTAGCGGAACTTAATTATTTACCGTGCATAAATTCATATACTAGAAACGTTCGAGGTCAACGACCTTCATGTTTAGATCATATATTTACAAATATTTCTGATATTCAAAATATTATATCCGCTGTCATTCATACAACTATCACTGATCATTATTCATGTATATTCAATTATAAATTCTGTAATCCAACTTTTCCACCATTTAAACAAGAAAATGTTTCAAAAAAAAGTACTTAACATGGATACGTTAAAATGTAAATTAGAAGTAGAAAATTGGCTTGATTTATATCAATGTAATGATGTCAATGTTTGTTGTAAAATGTTTGAAGAAAAATTATCTAAATTCATAAATGACTCAACAAATAATGTCATATCCAAATCCAAACTACCTAACTTCAAACCTATAAAACCATGGATAACTCACGGTTTAATAGTATCCGTACGTCATAAGCAAGCTCTTTATAGATTAACTAATCAACAACCAAATAATGAACATTTACAGAAACATTTTAAAAGCATATAAAAATAAACTCTCATATATCATAAAACATACAAAAGAAAGCTATTACAAACAGAAGTTGATACAGGTTGAAAATGACAAAGGAGTATGGACGATTATAAATGAGATAATGGACAAAAAAAGTATAAAAACAATGAAATCAGCACTATTATTCATGATAATTCGGAAACATGTTGCAAAGAGAACCCTTTAAAAGCTGCAAATATATTTAACGAATTCTTTGCAAATATAGGAGAAAATCTTGCCAATCTCATACACAAAGATCCAAATATAACAATTCCAGACTGTAATGTTGATGTTAAAAATAAAATGTCAACATTTCAACTCACCACAAAGGACGAAATAGTAACTATTATAAACGGCATGAAAGGAGGCTCTGCCCCAGGTTTTGATAGAATTACAATTAACATTTTAAAAAATATTAAAAACAAAATTTCTAAACCGTTAATGCATATAATCAACACAAGTTTTCAATGCGGAGTATTTCCATGTAATTACAAACAAACTACCATAACTCCAATATTTAAGTCTGGTAATCCCGAAGATGTTAATAATTACCGTCCCATTTCAGTAATCTCAAATATTGCAAAAATTTTTGAAAAACTTGTAAAAAAAAAAGATTTAACCAGTTTATAAAATGTAATAGCATAATTCACGAAAATCAATTCAGCTTTATGGAAAGTAGAAGCACACAGGATGCAATTTCAAAATTAACTAGCCTTATTCACACTTCATTAGATAAATCACTAAAATGCCTTGGATTTTTTATAGATCTCAAAAAAGCGTTTGATAGCATATCTCATGACAAACTTATAATTAAATTAAGCAACATTGGAATAAATAGTACAGCTCTGGAATGGATAAAAAGCTATCTTTTCAAACGTCCTCAAGTGGTAAAAATAAACGAGGTACTTAGTCATAAAAAACAAGTAATTTTGGCATACCTCAAGGTACAGTACTGGGACCTCTACTTTTTATCATCTATGTAAATGACATATTCATGCAAAAGCTAAACGGAAAAATAATATCTTATACTGACGACACTGTCATAATAATTGAAGGTACTGACTGGAATTCTATTAACAAGCTAGCAAATACTGATATTAATATATTAAAAAATTGGTTCGATAATAATCTCCCTTAACACTGGAAAAACAAAATTTATTCCTTTCTCTATCAATAAATTTAAATCAAAACCAGAAATAAAAATTATAATACACCAAAGTAACTGCAACAGAATCAATTGTAATCAAGCATGTTCTATTCTTAGTCCAACTTCCAAAATTAAATACCTTGGTGTATATATAGACCAGCATTTTAAATGGAAAACACATATTTGTGAACTTGTTAAACAAATTAGAAAATGTATATATATATTTATAAGACTAAGAAATATTCTTAGACTAGAAAACCTAAAAAAAGTGTACTATGCAATTGTTCAGTCTATTTTACAATATGGAATTATTGGCTGGGGGGGAACATATGATAATATTTTAAGTCCACTTAAAATAATTCAAAGATTGATAATAAGGTAATTTTAAAAAAACCATCATCATTTTCCACTGAAAAGCTTTTTACAATATTCAATGTACCTACAGTAGATAAAATTTATAAAAAATATGCAATTATTCAAATCTTTAAAGAAAAAACGTTAAATAAATTACAATTTAATATATCCGCAAGGTATCAGCAAAACATTAAAATCCCGCCATTCAACACTAAGCATACGCAAAACACATACATATATCTAGGAATAACTTTTTTTAACAATTTGCCATCTGATCTTAGAATTATAGAAAATATCCATGAATTTCAACATAGATTAAAAAATTACCTCAAACTACTGTAACAATTTTTTTAATTTTTTAATTTTTTATTATTATTATTAGATTTTTTTGTCTTTTATTATTATCTTCTCTTCTTTTCTTCTACTTTCTTTTCATTTCTTTAATACTATTACTAGTGATAAATTACAAAATTTACACAACAAATTCATATTTTCCTGCTATTGTACAACAATATTTCAAGTTATGATCTGATTAATTAAGCGATAATCACTCACCAAACACAAGATAATCACTCACCAAACACAAGAACCTTGTTTCTTTATGGTGAGAAATAGCTATATTATATTTTTGTTACACTATATGAATCATGTCTTATTTATATACTCTCTGTAAAAAAAAAATTATCATATTAAATTTTAAAAAAATTAAAAAAAACTTAATAATAACATTATCAAATTTGATTTACATTAAATTTAAAAAAAAATTAAATAGAGTTCTAAAAATTAAACACAAAAACAATTAATCATTACTACATAATGAAAACTCATTACTATATAATGAGGAATGAACTGCGCATGATTTGAATGATCAAAGACTCGACAGAATTGAAAACTAAACTTAAAACTCATATTTTGAGACAGTCATATTCATAAGTGAAAGAAATGCACCAGTAAATTGCTAAGCTAGGCTAGCCGGTTAGTGCTTACCTAAACTCACTTATAGAAAAAGTAAAAAAAAATCACGTATAGGTGCGCAAATGCGTCCACAGCTCGCAATACTGTAAATAACTAAAAGTGTCAAAAAAATTAAAATGTCAATATCCGTTTATTTCCGTTTAATATTTTTGCAATAGTAAAAAATCCGACTGAATACCATTGATTCGTTCGGACTACCCTATACATGTAAGGTACATGCATTAATAAATACATCGCTAAACAATGTTGTTCTACAAAATAATAATTCCAATAATGTTTTTGATGTTGTGACTTGTGTTTTCTGGTGAAAGATTTCTCATTTCGTCTTTATCTATCAATTTTTAACCAAATAATTCGTAAAAAATGCTACTAATCAGAGCGTCGCAAAAACACGTCTACCCGCTGCCGCCCCTGGGCAGCTAGTGACGATTTAACCAGTGTAAATAAGTATCGCGCTAATTAGATAAAATAGGCAAATGCGAGTTCGTAAATGTATTAAAATATTGCACTTTTTCAATTATTATTTTTTTTCTAAATATGTCAAATTATTTAATAATATCTAAGTACAGCAGGTGAGTTAAAAAATCTGAAATATATCGATTAGTACGTGCATAAATAAATAGACAAATTGAAGGAGTTTCGTAGCAAAACACGTGCTAGGAATTTTTTATTAATGATTTTATTTAAAGTAAAATTGACTTTCCGAAAAGTAGCCAAGCTAGATAATATATTGATTTATGATACTGTATCATTAAGTGATAGGAAATGTGTGTTTTATAACAAACATTCGTTTGAAAATGTTAAAATCTGCGCAACGGCCAACGGAAGAACTTTATTACATAAACATGTATTTATAATTTTTCAAAACTTACTATGTGTCTAGAATTCGTTTCAACTATTGTGACTATTTTTCAGTTGTGGCTGGTTATATCGCCTTAATTGTTATTTTTATTGAACATTCCGTGTCTAAACTTGTATTCCATAACCGTATCACATATCTCCAAGAACAGTTCAGGCAGAACATAAAAAGGAAACACGAAATAGCAGTGAGTAAATAAAATACGAGGCGGGTACAACAGTGATTCGCCGTTATTAAGACGGAGGGTGTGAAGGGCCAGTGAATAGAGCCTCCGGAGGCTGAAAGGTGAAAGGTGGACAGACGGGGAGATTGCTCAGCAAGGGATAAGGGTACTACCAACAAGAGGCCAACAGACAGGTGCTGAAATCAATTTAAACTTTATAAGTAAAATCGAAACATCTCAGTTTGAGATCGGGATTATTATTTAATCGATAACACAAACATTCCTATACAAAACGAAAAATAAGTCTAATTTGTTTATTTTTTTAATCAAATTAAAGGAAAGAAATAAACACAAAGATGTATGTACAGTTTCAAAGCGTAGATCTATGAAGTTCATTCTCAAACGATTGAAAGAATCCAACGTAAATTCTTAAGATATGCAATTTCTTTAGAATGGGTAGAGAATGCATAGATTACGATTATCTACTTTATTTATTAAAATTAGTAAAATTATCTGAACGTAGAATTATTTGCGATTTAACATGTTTGTTTAAGGTAGTCAATTCAATGTTTTATACCCCTGAATTGCTATATTTGATTGCTTTTCATGTACCTGGTAGGACAGTTACAAGACATTACCTACAATTTTATTGTGACAATTTAACTTCACCGTAGCAATATTACATCCCTATGCGACGGATTTAACATATGGGAAGAAATACTTGGATGGTGTTGATATATTTGGTACATCAATGTTACAGTATAAGTATGTATTAGTACGGTTTTTTTTTCATCAGGTTATTTAAAACTATTTAACTCTGGATAAAAGTGTCAAATTATGTCATTTATATTTATTATAATATGTACCTTTTTAACATTATTTGTAAATGTACATGTAAAATCCTGTATGGGTGTAAATAAATAAATAAAACAACACGAGAAAAACATATTTTTCAACGCTGCATTTTAACTGGATTTATTTGAAATGTAATCATGTTTTTGACGAGCAACTTCCCACATGAATAATAAAAAGCATTACCCTACCACCCGCACAGCACATACGCCCCAACCACCAACCCCAGTCAACACGTGGAAGCCGGTTAGCCGGGTGTGCGGATAGCCGGCGTCGAGTCTCCCCGATCTTCCCGGGAAAAAAAGTGATCAGTTGGATTATTGGCGAACAGTTCTGTGCAACGACGTCCCGTATTTTTATTTTCATTTGTTTAGGCAAATTTGGAATGCTACTCTATTGGTCGATGTTAATTCACATAATATATTGTTTTGAATCACGTAAACAGCTACAGGATTTTTATCATGGTAGGCACTGTACAGCCGCAAGCAATACATTCGCTAGCAATCACGATTTAAAAAAAAGTATTTATTTAAACGTATATATTTAAGTCATCGGGGATTGAAAACACATAAATTTACACTGTAACTTATTTGCTTCAATTCTATTTGCCAAATATTATATCCTTTTTAAAAGTAACTAATTTTAAGAACAATCTGTACTATTGAAATCTAACTGATTAAACATGGCCAAGATTGCCCTTAATGGGTGAAAGCCAGATAATAACAAATATATATATATATTGTACACAACATAAAAATTACAAATAATAAATACCAGCCGTCGAATAACGGAATAAAACAACAGTACTTAAACTGGGTCCAGTAAGAACCAAATTATTGAAACATATTGTGTAAAATATATAAAGGAATTTAAAGAAAATGTTTTTTTTTCTTTTTTGCTTTGCAAGTTCCTATCTACATGTATAATCTTTACTATGTTCTTTGCTGTAGGTATAATCACTGTATTTAATGTGTTCTTAGAATAACGGTTTGTGCACATTTTTATAAATGGTTAATTGACAGTAAATAAATAAAGAAATTATGTCCCCACGTTAGTACAAAGATTTCAATAGTAAATAAAAGGCATACAACAAAAATCTAAAACATGACAGAAAACAACTACTCTCCGTGTACTTTGTTATAGTTGCTAACCGACCAACCATCGTTTTAATAATACATTGATAATGCGCCATCAGTTAAGAATCGATCTGTAGCTTCCTATTTCGGCTTCTAAAGCATACTTCATGTTAAATCGTGCAAATTGAGATCGTCTTTACTTTTCATCAGTTTTGTGCATTATAATAACGTTCAATGATGTTTTTCCGCTAATAATACCAAGCACAGTACAAGAAACAAAAGAAAAAAAGAAGCTTGTCTGCGGGTTCTAACAAAAACAATTTATTTTGTTTGAAGCCTTTTAATCACTATGTAATTTTATACTTAATTTTATTACTGTGCTACGCAAAATGTCTACAAATTGTTACATAGTTAATGCACAATTTAAAAAAAATACAAATTATCCTAATAAAAAACACATACATAAATTTATAGATATCGGTTTTTTGGATGTACAGGTATATTTTTTTAAGTTAATTGAAAAAACCCAAAAATAATTGCAACGTGTCCAAAATGCATGTGTCCGATATTGCTAAACGTGCCGAGACGCGAGCATAACTCGCCCTACCTTTATCGGCATAGGGTAATAAGTATGTCGAACAGAAGAAGTTACATCAAATTCGAAGGTTCCTACCTATCTGTTTAATAAACTGCAGTGGTCCCGTGACTCTCATGCATACAATTCACGCCAGAGAGACCATTTAATTTTAATTGTTCACCCCAGAGATCGAACCGCTGTTCTTGAGGGTAGTTACAGCTATTCCTCAATAAGACTTTGGAATGAAATACCACTATCTATTCGAAGGCCGAAATCGCTGCAGTGCTTCAAGAAGTTCTGCAGCGAGTGTTTGATGACTGCAGTCAGCCGCACAACATCATTGATAAATAACGAAATGGATACTTGTGTTAATTTTATTTTGTTTTATTTAAATGTAGAATTTTGTACGCTTGAGCTTCACCCTAGTTCTAGAGGCACTGCTGAAAACCAGCTGCACTCCGGGCTCTGTAATGTACTCGTGTATAGCTGGGTAGTGACCTTTATGACAATAGCTAAAATTGTCAAATACCCTATTGACAAAATAAACATTTATCAAAATTAATATTATTAAATTCGAAGTATAGATTGTTTTTAAAATTATTTAAATAAGTTTCGGTTTCGATTGAAAATCTATTATCGGTCGATCACTAATAATAATTATCAGTCGACACTTTCAGAAGAAAAAACATTTTTTTTACTTTGTACATACGTGCAAACTATATCATTCGTACATCAATTTTCTTTATTGTGAATCCCGCGCAAGACTTCCAACCGTCTGGAGCCAGTTGGACTATGGCATCCCTAATTGGATTATGTTATGAGGCTGAAGATAGTTGAGAGGGGAAGGAGATGGGGAAGAGAAAGACAGGGAAGTACCAGGCTATTCAGATCTGGTAACCAAATACGGCTAAAGCCATTTCAAGCAACGTTTGGATTCTGAATTGTGGTCTTTCACCAGGGCGATACTAAGAGTATCTACCACTATGCAACGTGTCGCAAATGTACTAGATATTATTTTTAATAAATAAATTAATCTAATAAACTTTTACTTGCGGACGCCGAGATTTGAACCCGGGACCTCCGAATTCGTAGCCGATGATCGTAACCACTCAATCACGGAGACCTGGCTACGTTCAGATCTGATCAACGAACAAGGCAACAGTAATTTCAAGCACCGTTTCGATTCCGAATGGTGGTCATTATCCTGGGCCACACTAAAAGATCTACTCCGCAAAAGAAAAAAAAAAGTGTACGGGATATAAAGACATAAAAATACTTTAAGAATTACGTGTTGAACAATTTAGTCAAACACAATTTCAAGTGACATAAAAGTTATGAGAAAATACAGTGAATGAAGGTGAAATAATTTGAATCAAGGCAGATTTGACAATATGAGGGAGATGCCGCAAATATCCCAGGACTTTATAACCATCTCAGTTTAGGTTGGCTCTATTGCCAAAAGGACAGACAAAAAGCGGAAAAAATAATAATAATGAAATCGTGACCCTGGCAACAAAGATATCATTTCTATGGGCGCTTAAGGGAGAGGAAAGGATCACTTAAATGCCTGTAAAGGGGGTCGGCTGGCTAAATAAAGTTCCCATTGTAGAATAGAATAGTTCCCACGTTATATTTTCGGTCCATTGAATTAAAAAAGCTCTCCTCCGGCCACTGAGAGATAATCTTGCACGGGGCAGGGGAAGCCAACCAAGAAAGAAACCAACCAACCGACCGCGAACATAAAAACAATATATGATAAAAACAATATTTATTTATTTGAAACACACATTATTTATCATCAACATTTAAGAAAGCTTCGACTGCCCAATTAGGAACAAATCCCGTTTTAAGACAGTCAAATTGATAAGTTTAGTTCATATTAAGTGCCATTATACAAAAATAGAAGGGAAAAAGCTAGTATTGAAATATTATATATCCAGAAAAAAGTGTAAGAATTATGTATAAAGAGATTATGTATATGTGTTTGGTAGGTACTGGTTGGTGCTATGAGAAAAAAAATGCGTTTAAAATTGGGTACTAAAAAAAAGAGTAATATTGTTGAGATATTTTTTTATATGAATACCGCACAAGAGTTTCAACTGTCCCCAACCGTCTGGAGCAAATGAGAATATGGCATTCCCAATAAGGAACTCCAGTCCATTTTTTATTATTTTTTTTAATTAATGTTGACATCCTAACTTAATTTTCTGCTTATTTTTTTTTTTTAATTCGTTTTCATGGTTAAAATAATTGTTAAAGTTTCAATTTTTTAAAGTCCACCAAAACACACGAAATCTATGGCTTGTTGGGTGTGACGTCACACGAGCCAGCCGGATTAGCGATTCAATAGGCAGTAATCGATATTGTATGGATTCCATACAAAACTTCGAGAACTTTATACTCAAATTGCTTTTAATTGAAGGAAACATTGCAGAATATTAGCTTATCGTTACTATTGTAGGTGCATTGTACTAAAGTGCAAAAATCCATTCATATCCGCAACTAATTAACAATTTATCAGCGTTCAAAGAAAGTCTTTTAAGTCCTTTAATGCTTTAAATTATGTTTAAAGGTAAATCAGAATCGCTTGCGTTAATAGCTTCCACCAGTGTTCACCGCATGCGCGAAAACTGACGCATGCGCATCTGTGAACTTGACAAACAGCAGGTGACATGAATAGGTTGAATAAATTAAATAGTTTTAAACTTTAATAGCTTGAAATAAAAAGAAATATATTATGCATGGTAAGAAATAATAGGTTTGAGGTATAATTATAAATCCTTCGCTTCCAGAATAAATGAAGAAATAATCACCAAAGTGCCAATGACATTGTGTTGTGCAAGGATTAGATTATGACGTAGACAAATTCGTTAAAATTGGTATTAATTTTCTAGCAAAAACTTTAACGTAGTCGTAATAAACAAACATAATTATGTTACGAGCAAAATGAACACTGCAAACAGCGAAATTATAAGCCATAGATTATAAAAAGCGGAAAAAAACCTTACCTAGTTATAAGTTGGGCTCGAAAACTGCATGTGTGACGTCAGAAGCAGTGGTACCAATAGAACATGGTGTTTTGTGGTACGGTTTTTAATTCACTTTTATGTAACGATTTATAAAATCTATGTATAATTATATACAATGAAAGTTATATATTCAGAATCGGCATTTGCTAATCTATACGAATATATATTTTTAAACCCATTATATTTTTCATTGGAGTTCCTTATTGGGGAATGTTGTGAAGCTGAAGGTATTGTGGAGGGGAAGGAGAAGGGGAAGAGGAAGGTGGGGGAAATACCTGTCTATTCAAATCCGGTCACCAAACAAAAAAAGCTAAAGGCTAAAAGCCATTTCAAGCAACGTTTCAATTATGAATGGTGGTCTTTCACCAGGGCGACACTGAGAGTATCTTTCACTCTGGAACGTGGGTAAATATAATATATATTATTTTTAAATGAATTACTTGTGAAACGGCACAAATTAATTAAATAAAATTTACTTCCGCACGCCGGGATTTGAACCCGCGATCTTCGGATTCGTAGTCGAGAGCCTTACCCCTTGACCATGGAGGCCGTCAAATTGCAATCCGTTTTCAACACTGCGGCAAGACGTATCGCCGGTGTATCTAAATATTCTCACATTTCAGAGCATCTCAAAAATCTCAACTCAAATGTTCTGAAAGAATCCAGTTGAAGCTCTGCTGGATGGTACATAAGTCAGTAAACGAAACTGTGTATTCCTGAAAATACCAATTCACGGCAGTCCACCCTTAGGTCAGAAGCGTCATCAGCTCGCGGGAGGTTGAATGAACCAAAGCGCACAACCAATACTAAGTTCGGTGATGGTGCCGCAGGAGCATCAAGACATAAAGCCTCGACAGAATTCAGAGCTACAAACTCATCTTTTCAGACAATCATATCAATAAATGGAAGAAATGCACACGTAAATTGCTTAGCTAGGCTAGCCGGTTATTACTTACCTAAAGTCACTTATCAAATACGTATTTTTTTCACGCACCTTACAGTTGCTCACTTACAGTTGCAGTTGCAGTTACTCCTCTTTCCATAGCCCGCAACACTGCAACTAACTAAATGTGAAAAAAATCTTTTGAAAACTTCTTAAGCTTTTTAATGTAATTTTATAAATTTTCTTCAGTAAGGAGAATTTTAAATCTTTCAAACAAATGCTAACTCTTTTTTTGCCACCAATCTTCTAATAAATGTAATATCAATAAAAAAAGCTCCAGACGGTTGGGAGCAGTTGGGACTCTTGTGCGGTATTCATATAAAAAAAAAGTTAATTAGAAATGAAAAATATGCCGTTTTATGATATATTTCATGCAGATTTCACAATTTTTTAGATATAAAGTTTTATGTACTCGTATTGTCAGAAAATTTAAGAAATCTGTAATGGTGCATCACTAATAGTTTACACCTGAAAAGCAACAGCTTCAAAACATCCCCCCGGGCCTAACTTAGCCGGCAATGGCAATCCCTTCGCACCTCAGCCGAGGGTGAGAGGGAGGGAGAGCTCATTAACTTCTTTTTATCCCTAAGTAAATTATTCCAGCTCCAAACAGCCGTAGTCATTTCCGGCAGCAAACAAATCTGAACACCCGGTTAGTGGGTCAGAAGGACGAAACGGGACTAGTCACTCTCACCGCAAAGCTAGTCGGTCAGAAGGACGAAGTTCCTAACGGTTTATAGCGGCAATAAGGAGAGATTTTAGATGGCAAAAAACTAAAAGATTTTTAAATAACACAAACAGCAAAAGGAAAAATTAAGGCGAGTTAAAACCATTGTTTCTATTTAATTGAGGGTTCCCCAGGGTCAATTTTTTAATTTATTTATTTATCTTTATAAAACAAACACACCAGGGATTAAATAATAAATTAATTAATAATTACTTTGTATTCGCCACTTTATTAATATACATATATCAAAATATTTCGAAAGCGATGCTTTCTTCATCAGGAACATATAGAATACTAAAAAATAATAATGGTAGTAAATTGTATAATTTGCATGTTATCAGGAACATATAGAATACTAAAAAATAATAATGGTAGTAAATTGTATAATTTGCATGTTATGTATTTAAAACGTCTTTGTCCAAAGGTAGTTTTGGCAAAAAGGGTTTGGAGTAGTTCATTATTTTTGGTTTGTGTATTGATCGAGTATTGTGGATTTACTCAAACATTTTATCCGAGTTCTTTGTACGAGGGAAAGTTTAAATAAATTTGTGTGCGTCGTTCTGGAGTGCAATTTCCGTTATTTTTAAGGAAGATTCCTCTTATCCTTTTCCTTATGCTTAAAAACTTGTTGCTTAATTGCGATTTTGGTTCTCTCGAGTGACAGCTGTCAGCTGTCATTAAGCGAAAGACTTTCATTAAAAATTTCAATCTTTGCATAGTTTTAACTAGAGAAAAACTCAATATTAAGTAAGTTACCAATTACGTTATTATTTAGGCTAAATATTATTAGTCAGTAAACATTATCAAACATTATACAGATGTTGACATTTTCGACAATTCACGGCAGGCGCGCATAGAGGAGAGTCGTTACAGCCGACTCAGTCCAACGAATCCGATTCCGAAGGCTGTGGACTCACTTCGAGATCGCAAATCTTGATTTAGTCAAACGGCAAAGGTTTTGGATTGGAGTCAGAAATGAAAAGCGTCCCTAATCAATAATGTAATATGAACGATTTTTGCTTCTGGAACGGCGGACCCGCGTGAACCGAAAGGAACGAAGACCGAGTCGGAGGAATCGAGTTCGTGTGGCTAAACTCGGAATTGGAACCGAGTTCGAAAAATAAGTGGAATGACCCACCTCTTCGGTGGGCATAGATTAACCACGACGAAAGCACTTTCGAAACTAGTGACAAAAAATGGTCATTACTATCTAGCGAGGTAGGTCCTTGTTACAAAACGTAATTCTTCGTTAAAATGCTAATATAAGCTATTTAAAAATATGTATTAAAATGAAAATATAATGTAATTGTTTGTAAAAAATGCAAGATGAAAGAATGCAAGGCTGATGTAAGCGTAGTGAGCAAGATTAAGAAAGGGACGCTTAGATGGTTTGGGCATGTAGAGCGAATGAATGAAGAAAGGAGTGTAAGGAGAATATATGACGCGAATGTGAATGGAAGAAGAGCCCGGGGACGCCCGAGGAAGACATGGCACGATCGAGTGAATCAAATACTCGAGTCAGGCCATGTCAGAAGTCGGAATAACAGAAGAGAATGTATGAGGCGTTGTATGAATGTGAATGAAGCAAGAAGTGTATGCCAAGATCGAGTTGTTTGGCGGTCCGTCCTCTCTGCCTACCCCTGCGGGGAAACGGCGTGATGGTTAGTTAGTTAGTTAGTTGTTTGTAAAAGTTTTGGTTCAAAATCTTGTGTCACTTGAAGATATTTCATTATTATTTGCGGGATTTTGTTTTTTTAAATTGTAATATTTGCTATGTTAATATGATTATACAAAGTAAAATAAAATATAAAATATCTTTAAAAAAAACGATTTTTAGGGACGGATAATCTGAATTATGTACAATCTATATTTAAGTACATCATAATGCTTATGTTTTTTTTTTTTTAATTTTTTTTTTTTGAAATCACAAAAATCGATTAGTTTAAGGGTCCAGTATAAGACCGCGTATTCACCGCCGTTAGGAATTTTAGGCCTCAAACTCAAAACCACGATCCGGCAGCAGGATTGGGGAAATGTGGATAATGTAGACCACGCCGGATTAAAAAAATGTTCATCGTATTGATGCAATACGAAACAAAAAACATTTGCTCTATATTTTTTCGTTTATTCGCTGTGTAACAATAAATTAATAGAAGCTTGACAGACTTAACTTAGCAGTCGGAAAAGGGAGGATTTTTGCCGCTTACTGCAAAGTAAAGCAAGTCGATCTGTTGGTATAGGTTAGGGTAAATGATGAGAATATGTTTTTTTTTTAAATTTTGTATATAATATATTAATAATTGACAGTACCCATACAAAGTACCTTTCACAAAATATTTTTTTTTGTTACTATTTACGTATTTATTTCTTCACATCATAATCTTTTACTTTTGCTTTGGAAATATTATAGAAATGGGTAACGTGGATCACCTGCTCAGAAATACTTGTAAGCACAGTTTTTGACATAGGGAATTATTTTCATGGTTTTTGAATCAAGGAATCCGATTTTCGATTGTCCACTTGTGGATTCAAGATGGTTGAAATGAATTAGATGCTTTTTTATATGGCTGTTCTTTCAATAGCTTTGGTTTTTATTAATGGTTAAGGAATCCGACTATCACATTTAACTTAGGAACCAAGATGGCGGATGTGAATTAGATCCCGTTTATTAAACGGGAATAAGAATTATTTGTCTTTTGATAATTTTTGGGATTTCGAAACGGCCTTCAATATTGTATTCTAAACAGCAGTAAAAATATAACATAGGTAGATAACAGTGATTTACAACCCACTCCAGATGCAGACAATAAGCTTGAATACAATTCACCAGTAGTTCAGTCAATGAAGGCAATAAGAAAAACTGAAATTTTTACAGGTGAATAATACCTATAACAGGGAGTATTTTCACAAAAGTCTCCTATCTTCCCCTTGCCCCTCTCACACGCAAAGTAGACCAAATATGCTATAATTTAAAATCAAATACGTTTCTAAGGACTTAATAGTGTCCGAGATACAGCGGTTCTAAATTATGCAAATTTTTTGTAAGTTATCATTCTTCGCTATTTTTTAGTGTTTTGGTCAATTTTGACAGTGAAGGAGTAATTTTTAGGTAAAGGTTAATCTATACTTTATAAAGTAGGCTAAAGATGGTACAAATTGAAAACAAATTGGTCTCCAATGACCTAATATCGTCTGAGATACAGTTGTTCTAAATGAAGAAAAACATTCTTTGCTATCCATTCTTCGCATTTGATTTCAGTGTACCTCCAAACACTTTAATTCCGATTTTGAACCAAATCGGTAGAGAACTCAAAATTCAAAATGAACATCGAAATTAATCAGGTTGACATTAAATTTGACATCAGCACCCCTCTAACATGACTTACGCCGCTTTCTAACCAAATCGGTGTGAATATCTAGAAATTCAAGATAGCCGCTAAAACTATGGATTTTGATAGGCACAGATCGGCATACTTATATATGCAGTCGGGGGCGTCAAGATTGTAAATTATGTGGGCACAAAAAATGTTAAGATTTTAAAAATAATTCGTTCATTCATTAGTTTTGCTTTTGACAGCCTGCAAAGATATCTTATAGATCTATACCACGTCCGTCAGTTTTTTTCCAGTGCGCAGGTCTTTTATATTGTGCCGTATAATAAATTAATCACTTTTTGGACCATCTTAAAGAACGTTGCAAAGAAATGTGATTACAACAAAAAAAATCGAAAATACGTAATTCCTACATTCCGGTGGCAGTTTAACACCTCTCTTCCCAGCTATTCGTCATAAAACAGACAAAAATATCGAATTTCAAAACGACGTCCGCTCGCTCCGAAGGCCTTCTCACAACTGATTTACTCCGGCGAAATAAATAGTTTTATCAACAATCGCGCGGGCCGGAGATTCTCATAGGTTGTTTGTATGACGGAACTGAATTTAAAAATTCCTGAACTTTGAGGGAATTACAGAGAAAATCTAGATTTACTGAATTATTTTTAATAAACGCCTTTGGTTCTTGATCTTATTTACTCTGAGATTGTGGAAAGATTTTAATTAAATATGTTTGTAATGGGTGCAGTTAACATAACGGCGAAGGCACTGTCGAGCGTTTTACTTAAAATTACAATAGATATTTCATATATAATGTAAAAGATTACAGTTTAAGAATTTGCGTCACTGAAAACTTTAGACACTTTCGTAACTTTCTGTTAAGAAGTTGCAGATAAATTATGTGTTGTATTGCTTACGTTAGCATACTGCGAAGTGACGTTTAGCGCCTTATTTGAGACTGCCCCCTTAATGTCCTTTATTTTTTAAGTTCAAGATTTTTTTTTAAATACTGCCAATCCGTACTGGATATTTGCTATTCCTTTTGATGCAAATAAATATCATAAGGTTTAGGTTAGTATCTTGGCCTCAAAAACAAAATTAAGTTTTGTGAAACATTGCCGCGCAGCCGTTCCTCTCGGGCGGGTGAGGGGCGGCGTATTAATAATTCAAAATAGGGATAAACATCACGAAACACAATGTTTTTTAAAAGAATATTTATATATTATTAAATTTTACAAAGGCTTAGCATTCATCAAAATCAAATCAGAAATATGACGTTTTCTGGCATGTTTTATAAAGTATTAAAATAATTTTAAAAAAAGTTTTAAAAATGAATTGCAATCCTTTGCCAGTACGTTGTTTAATAAACTTAACCAAAATTGTGATATCCGCATTAAAATAATACTAAAGTTACGAAAAAAATTAAAACTAAACCCCATTTTTTTGGTTTTTTTTTGGCATTTACAGAAAAACCATTAAAGTATTATTTGAGAAAGTTAAACATTTTAAAATATTTTGGAAAACACACGTAGGATAGGGTGGTCCAAAATTTTTTTTTTATTATTTTTCATCTGACCGCTCCGTGAATTTGTTACATGTATTCATAGTAATAACATAGTAAAATTTCAGCGAGATGGCTCAAGTAAAAAGGGGTGCTCAATCGACTGTTGTTTTTGAAATTTTTGTGTAAAATGCTTAATTTGTACTTTTTAATATATTATAATAAAACTAATATAAAACTTTTTTCCACTTAATTTTATTTGACTGTAACCAGGTTCAGCCTGTCAAGACCATCTTCAGGCTTATATACACAAATATGGGGGAGGGTAAGAGGGGTGGTCTACAAGGATTTTATTCGAATATGTGGGTTTTCTTACAATTGTTACTAAGTGGTCTTTGGCTGTCTAATTTCTAATTATTTTGGTTTTTTCCAGTAGGCATAATTACCTCGGGCTTGTAGCTTTACTTCAATATTGTTTGGGAAAAACCTTACAAGTATCATGCATTATCCGAATACAACTCCAATATAAAAGAAAATTTTGATATTGACTCTCCATTAGTAATTCATTGGGACGGCAAACTGATGACCGATATAACTGGCAATGAGAAAGTAGAGCGCCTTCCGATTCTTGTCTCTGGTAACGGTTGTGAAAAACTATTAGGAGTACCTAAACTTACTGCAGGAACGGGGGAACAAATATCTGATGCTGTTTTTGACACAATGCAACAGTGGAATGTCACAAATAAAGTCCGGGCTATGAGTTTTGACACTACTGCTTCTAACACCGGTGCCAAAAAGGGAGCTTGCACTCTTTTAGAAGAAAAGACAGGATGTGATCTTTTGTGGCTTGCTTGTCGTCATCACATATTTTAAATAATGCTTTCAAAAATATTTACTCTTTGTTTTGGGCCATCAAGCTCTCCTCAAATCCCACTTTTCAAAAGATTCAGCGATATTTGGGAAACATTACCGAAGGAGGACTATGATTGTCTTGACCTCGATAAGAACGCAGAACAGTTCGCTGAAAATACTCTTGAGAGTCTTACAACCGCTCTATCTAGAGATAATCAAGTTCGTGATGATTACGAAGAGCTAATAAAGCTCACCATGATTGTTTTGAACAAACCTCCTACGAAGATACATTGGCGCGCTCCAGGTCCGATTCATCATGCTCGTTGGATGGCGAAATTGCTGTATGCTTTGAAGATTTTTCTCTTTAGAAATAATTTACAAGCATTTAAACTAACTAAGAGAGAAGAAAAACAAATTGTTCGATTTGTTAGTTTTGGTGTGCTCATCTACACCAAAGTTTGGATCGAAGCGCCTTTGGCAGCAGATGCGCCAGTAAATGACTTACTACTTTGGAAGAGCTTAAAATTGTACGAATCCATTGATTCCGAAATCAGTATAGCAGCTAGGGATGTCTTAGAGCGTCACTTATGGTATTTGTCAGATGAACTACTTGCATTTGCCTTGTTTTCTGACAAGCTGTCTGATGCTGAGAAACAGGCCATTGTTCAAAAAATAAATTCTGATATCGGTAATCGTTCAGTACGAGGTGACTCTGCTAAGCTTTCCTAAGAGGGTACATTAGATGCTTTTGCAACACAAAGAACGTTGAAAACACTCTTAGTTCTTGAAATCAAGGACTCTTTCTTGCAATTACCTCCTGAGACTTGGAATCACAATGTTGATTACCTTCAAGGCAAAAGCTGCGTCACAAATTTGCGTGTTGTTAATGATACAGCGGAGAGAGGAGTTAAACTGTTTGAAGATTACAACACGTTACTCACTAAGACTGAGGAAGAAAAGCAATTTTTACTTCACATCGTTGAACAAAACAGGAAAATCGTTTCCCCTGAAACATCCAAAAAGGAGTTAACAAACATAGTTTTGAAAGATTGCGACTAATATTATGTTAAGTATTACTTTGTTACAAAATTTTATTCATATTTAAATAATTTGTATACTTATTTGATTAAAATACTTGTAATATTAATAAACCTTAAATTACGTATTTTATTTAAAATCCTGAAATTTTGTCAAAAACTTATAATTCGATGAGCACCCCCTTGTATATAAGATACGGGGCTGAAATTTTTAACACATCATAGAAATGGTAGGTGTAACAAATCAAGGGTACGGCTACACCTATATTTGATTATTTTTTTTTTACTATATAGGCCTGGACCACCTTAACGTAGGATGACCAGAAAACTGTCAAATTTCACATTTTCTATAATAAATACTAAGGCTATGTAAATTTTAAACTCTGTGAACAAAGTAAATTCAAAGTCAAAAGCCAATTTAGTTCCCCTTTTTATCTATTTTTTAACATCTATTTCACTTTAGTATTATTCGCATTAATCTGTTTTGGAGAATTTGTAATTTGTTTAGTTATCTGTCGTTACATAAGAAAAGTATCGTTCATCAGTATTACATATATTAGAAAATTACATAGGCCTAGCATTTACCAAAATCAAATCAGAAGTATGGCCCTTTCTGACCGTCCTACGTGTGTTTTATTAACTATTTGTAATGTTGAATATCCCTAATTATAAATTGAAGGATTTTCTTTAAAATGCCAACAAGAAATTTAAAAAAGAATGGGGTGTAGTTAAATTTTTTCATAAACAATAACTTAATGCTTTTTTTAAATGCGGATTACAAAACTTCGGTTAAGTTTATTAAAAAAAATACCGGGAAAGGATTGCTATTATTTTTCTCCGAGTTTTAAAGTTAATTTAATATTTGTAAACCACACGTAGGACTAGGAGGGTTAGAAAATGGCATTTTGCAAAATTTCTGTTTTTTTTTTACAGTAACTCCACGCAGGAGACCCATCTTTGGGGATGCTGTGTGGAGAGTCTTTAAGAGGATAAGAAGGAATGAACTTGGGTCTTGAAGAGACCCATGTTATAGGATGGAGGAAACACGGAGGCTTGCAGATCATTCCACAGCCGAGCTGTTGAACAAAAGAACGAATCGTAGAAGCGACCCGTTCTCATGTGACAAATGTCAACCGTGTACAAATGTTGGGCGCGCGTTTGGCATGTTTCCCGACTATGCACCGGTGCCGAAGGAATCAATGACGCCAGTTCCTCGGAGCATCGTCCATTAAAATACCGGTAGAACAAGGACAGCATTCCCACCCGACGTCTGTGCTCCAAAGATTGCAACCCATTTGTTAAGATAGGCGAATCTATCAAACGGACCGCCTGTTTCTGCACAGAGTCAAGGTTTTTTTTCAGATATTTTGGGACTCCCGACCAGAGGTGGCTGCCAAATTCTACAGTGGCGCGCACTTGTAGCACGATTTGTACAGGGTCAGCAGTTGTGTTCTATCAATTGAGTACTATTAATTTGATTTCGACAAATGCTACGCCTATGTAAATTTAAGAAATATGTAAAAAATCATTTTCTCTTCAAAACGATTTTTTATTTTTTATTAAAAAACCTTTGTAAGTTTTTTCTCTTTAAAAACATTACATTTATCGTATTGCGCAATAATACTAGCATTATTTCAACTAACTAACTAACCATCAAGCCGTTTCCCCGCAGGGGTAGGCAGAGAGGACGGACCGCCAAACAACTCGATCTTGGCATACACTTCTTGCTTCATTCACATTCATACACCGTCTCATACATTCTCTTCTATTATTCCGACTTCTGACATTTGATTCACTTGATCGTGCCATGTCTTTCTCGGGCGTCCCCGGCTTCTTCTTCAATCCACATTCGCGTCATACATTCTTCTTTCACTCCATTCTTCGTTCATTCGCTTCACATGCCCAAACCATCTAAGCGTCCCTTTCTTAATATTACTCATTACGCTTACGTCAGCCTTGCATTCTTTACGAATTTCTATATTTTTCACACGATCATACATGGTTTTACCACACATTTGTCTCAGAGATCTCATTTCTACGGCATTCAGTTTTCCTCTGCCAATTCCATGCCTCACTGCCATACAACATGGTTTTCGAATTAATGAATAATCCCCCTCCAACGTTCCTCTTCCCCTTAATTGTTCAACAGTGTCCCTGAGGTGAACATTCTTGAATATAATGGAAACAATCACTCTATCATTTGTATTAGCGTTTTGTAATATTAAATACATTCTTGAATATAATGGAAACAATCACTCTATCATTTGTATTAGAATATTAAATACAATCAATCACTCTATCATTTGTATTAGCGTCTTGCAATATTAAATACATTCTTTAATATAATGGAAACAATCACTCTTTGTATTAGCGTCTTGCAATATTAAATACATTCTTGAATATAATGGAAACAATCACTCTATCATTTGTATTAGCGTCTTGCAATATTAAATACATTCTTGAATATAATGGAAACAATCACTCTATCATTTGTATTAGCGTCTTGCAATATATCGTAAGGAATATTAATACAGTTAGCTTCTTTTTTTTCAATTTAACATTAAATTTAGTTTTGATAATTTAACTTCATCTCTTTATATGGTCTATAAATAATGTGTAATGATGGCCTGTCCAAAAAGAGAAAATAAATGTTAAAAAAAAAAAAAATAAAAAAAAATAAAAAAATAAATAAATAATAATAAATTCGTAGAATAGACGTAATATAAGAATAATATAAGAATAGGAAGTAATATTTGTACAGCGCCCCTGAGGTGATTTCTCACAAAAGCGGCGCTATAAAAATCATCCGATTATTATTATTATTATTAAAAACGGAGCTTTACAAATATTATTATTACAAGCCCCTGCTGCCGAGCTACTATCAGTAGCTTAGCGGTACGATATGATGATGATATTGTACCACCCCAGCCAGGAGCACTCCTGTCCCGGTGAGACCGGTATACCAGAGGGCACTGATTTGTTAGAACTTGAAACACGTGCTTTGAGGATAGGGAAGAGGCTGGAGTTTAATCGACCGGTCTACATGGTAACCTAATAAGCCAATATTGGAATTTAGGATGGGTTGGAATAAAAGAATTGATTGGGCGTTGGTATTTCGTTTATCGCTTCCCACTTCTTTTTGCCTCCCGTTTCTTTTTGCTATCAGCTTATTCTCGCTTCCCGCTACTTGTTTCCAGCTTTCCGTTATTTTATACTTCTAACTACATGCTTCCAGGTTCCCTCTGCTTCATTATTCCAGTTTTCCGCTGATTCCCGCTTAGTGTTTCTTCATTATTTTTCCTTCTCGGTTCGCGCTGCTTTTTGTTTCGTGCCTTTTTATGGGAGGAAAGTTCCAGCCTACCGCGCTAGACCGTCCACGTCCGGCCATGTGTCCAAACCATTTGATCTTCATACTACTCAGTTCTTATTGGTTTTGGTTAAGCTTCCCTCATCAGGACACAAGCACACCCTACTTGCAGTAGCGGGTACAAATTGTACAAATTCTCATTGTATGAGAAAAAGTGAAATAATACATATTAATTAAATTTACCTTATTTGCCAACGCCAAATGGGTTTCCAGTTTAGAACCTTATCGGTTTGCCATAGAGGTCGTCGAACTGACATAAATATAGCAATTCCACGAACTGTCTACTGAGAGGTAATAAAATTCAACCACAACCATGCATAATATTATGCATAGTCAACGAACGCTTTACGTCATTCAAAAGTTCCAAACATGACCTTTGTGAAACACGGTACAAACACTTCGTGGGCGGGAAGTACAATGCAAGCCATCGTGACCTTTCCACCCTTCTCTTTGCGGGTGGCTCTTGCTTATAGCGCCGTGCAATGGATTTATAAAAAACCCCACAGTCAGTGGCGTGCAGTTCAAAAGGCTAAAAAGCTGTGCCTACCTTTGGAAAATTACTGGGGAACTTGTTATGATATATATTATATATATATTTTTTTTATTTATTACAAAAAAATTATAACATAGTACATGATATACATGATCTTTTTTACTTGTTATTATTCTACTCTCCATAAGTTGAGCTCCCGTAATTTCATATATATATATATGTTATGAAATTACAATCGAAAAGACTGCAGCCTACCTATGGTCATAAAGCAATGCCCGCGGGCAGTGGCAGGAAACCATTGTGATCTTTTAACCCCCCGCCCTTGGGGGAGGGAGTCCAGAGTTCCAGAAGTTCCGTGGGCGGAATGAAAACGCTTCTGGAAGTGATCGTGAGGTTACTTCGATGAAATAACGACAAATATTACGCTCTTTTCAGGAAAGCTTTGTGCTTTCTGCAAACTGCTTTGGTATTTATGGTTTATTTGTGTAATTTTTACAAATAAATACAATATATTAATATCATAAATAAGAAGTATTTTTTTAGACCGGTGTTTTTAATATATAGATATCTATATGTTTTAGAAGCAAGGCTTCCCTCATCAGGGAATGAGGGAAGCCTTGATTCTTATTGATTATATTTATTTAAATGAAAGAATTTTTTTCGTTTTAAGCCACGTCAGCTTAAAATAAAAATAACTCAATTAAATTATAATGTCAAGTCAGAAAGTGATTGGTTTCTTTGATAAATTACATTAATAATTACATATCTTTCGAAGAAACAATATATTCAATATATTATTAGTACAAGTTCATTTACGGTATGTATAGAGTGGGGGGAAGAGAAATATACAGATGGTTTGGAGAGAGGGAACATATTCAATCTATTATTAGTACAAGTTCATTTACGGTACGTAAAGAGTGGGGGGAAGAGAAATATACAGATGGTTTGGAGAGAGGGAACATATTCAATCTATTATTAGTACAAGTTCATTTACGGTACGTAAAGAGTGGGGGGAAGAGAAATATACAGATGGTTTGGAGAGAGGGAACATATTCAATCAGGACTGTGTGAGAGATTTTTACGATTTTTAATTACGTCTATTTAGTCGTCTAATCGTTTTCCTTTATTGTGTATATGAAAAATAATTATGATAGTATTTTTAACAAAACTATTATGGTGAATGAAAATAAAACAATAAATTTGTTTATAACCACGAGAATTTTATTTAATTTTATTACGACCGACAAACAGATTAAATAATTTAGAATCAGATTAAATAATTTAGAATCACTAGAAATAAAGAAAGCTGAAAAATAAAATTCTTAATAATCAACTAAATGTGTCCAATAGCCCAATATTAGGTATATTCCCTATAATCTCGTAAAATTTCCCATCCCATAATCACATGTTCAGGTATTCCTTGGTATTCCATTAAGTACACTTCTGTCTCTTTCGCTCGGTTATTATGTCAGATTTCTATTTCATGCTATCTCATTTTTTCTTTGTTCTATGTTATGTTCTGTCTTATTCTATTTTGTATATATAAACACACACTATGTATTTTTGATCAGTTTAATTTTTGTACCCTGAAGATGCTTATGTTAAGCGAAACCGGTCGGTCGTAATAAAATTAAATAAAATTCTCGTGGTTATAAACAAAGTTATTGTTTTATTTTCATTAAATATGTCTAACCACAAAGTGACTGCTTTCTATCAAAAAAAAAGAAAAACTATAGTTCTTTAGGATGTGGTTAGAAAATTAAGAAAAGCTATTGTTTTTAGGGATCTCACAAGTTCTTTCATATTAATTACAAATTCTTTACTTAAACACTATGCTTTGTATCTAAAAATAATGAATAGCCATATATTTCAATTTGGTAGTCTGTGTACGTAACAATTTGGGTTCCAACACCTCTGTCATAGGTTACTTAGCAGGGGTGCCCGGGTTCATGGGTTGAGGTTTGTCGAGGTCTTGGCGACAGATGTGTCTGACCACCAGCTGCACGGGTCGGAGAGGGAAAGTATGGTTGAGGGAGACTCCTAGACCTCTCAAGCTGGACATTCTCGACCCATCGCTTTGCACCGCAGTTGGAGGGATGGATTAATGCGTCTGTCACTCCTGAACACACTGACCCTCAGGTTCCTACTCACCCCTACCCTTTTCCTTCTTAGATCTTTCTCTCCTTCCTTTTCTTTAAGGCGACGCAATGGGAAGTAATTAGTTGTTTTTAAAGTTTTTTTCAGTAACTTCACATAGGAGGCCCTGAGGAAAATAATTTCCCGCAAGGCCTACATCATCTCGATGCTGTGTGGATTGTGTTTTGGTTTGAAAAATTGATGGCCGAGAAATATCATAGATGATTTAATTAAATACTGTAAGTAGAACACACCTCGGCGTTACGTTTATCCGGGCATTTTTTGGTATCGGACCTAAAAAAATGTTTAAAGTGCAAAATCTCCTATTTACGAACCATTTTTTTCCGATATTGTCGTATAGTTCATTGTGGCCAGTTAAGTTTTTTAGAATATGACCGTAAAACACTTAAATAATTACGCCTTAGTTTAAAAAAAAATAAAACGCATATTGTTGATTTTTTTTGCGTAAATCGAAACATGCGGCCGATGTGAAGCGGGAATTTCAACCTTTTCGCCACCTGCATAAGGATTGTGTGATTTGGTTCGAATTTTAGGAAAAGGATCCCATTAAAAGACCCCCCCAAATAGCATCCCCAAAAATGATACAGGCTCTGAGGTAAATTATTTTTCTCGAGGCTTTTATCACAAGAAAAATAGATTTATTTGTCGATTTGCTTACCATATTACTTTATTACTATAAAAATCCATAAATATTACAAAGATACAAAGTTGCACGATCCACAGCAGGGTTTGTTGTGTGCTTGGTTTTCCTTGTAGGTAATCGTATGCATTTCCGTTTCACGTCTCCCGTATCTCACAATTATTGTTTTTTTTTTTTAAATTCTGAATTCACCTTTAACACCATGCAGATGTATAATAAACATACGAGTATATGATTCCTTTTAATTCCTTCCAATAAACATAGGAACCTTCATTGGCTTAAGGGTTCCGAGAGGATCCAGTTCAATACATGACATGGCACCATCATACTTGTCGGAACTGCACTCCAAACGTGTCAATACTAGGCAATAAACTCTTCGATCAACATCTTAAACGGCCATAGGAAGACTCTCAGTACCTAAACGCAATCCCAATACCAATTTCGGAGACCGAGCTTTTGCAGTAGCAGGCCAAATAGCCTGAAATAAACTCCCTTCACCTTTGCGAAAGATCGACCGCTCTACTGAATTCAGACCAAAACTAAAGACTCATCTTTTTAAATTATCGTATCCAGAATAATGACCGCATTGGCATAGTGGTTTTTTCGAGTACTCAGTCCAAGGGAATTGCTTACATATATACCTATTTACCTTCTACCACCCCCAGATTACCTTCTTTAATTGAATAACATTTATTACAGTTGTACTTGTGTATGCCTTACCACTGACAACACCAGAAATAATCATAACAGGTATTTATAATATTATAAATATGTATGTTAGTTGTAAGACTCTAGTTTTAAGCCATAGTTGTAAGTCATTTTGCAGTATTGTGTATAAAATATGTACTTGGTCATAAATATGTAATAGTTTTAAATATGTATTAGGTTTTTATATGCGGTAGGTTTATATTCTAGTTATACCTAATTAGGTCTAAATTGCAAGTAACTAGCTATAACTTTTAGTTGAAGGTCACTAGCTATAAGCCAAACTAGTTAACTTAAACCATCTTTTTACCTTTATCCCACTCCTATGTTCCCATCCACCCTCCCCTCCCCCGACTGATATTGTTTAAGCTAATTGATGAAAAACTGTACATTGTCACACTTTACTCATAATATTTATCATCAGCAGAGGAAAATTTATAATTGGCATAATTTATTGTTTATATTGTTATATATATGAAAATTATGTATTTGCTGTTAATTTTCCCAAAAAAAAAGTAAATAAATAAATAGATGTAAGTGACTAATTATAAGTCTCAGTAATTAATCCCTAGCGACACGAGAACGGCGCTATAGAAGTAATCCAATTATTATTATTATTATAGAAGGGTGCCTGTTTTGATTATTGAAAAATCCTAAAACGTATTCAAAAAATTTTAGAAAGGATAAATGAAAACAAAAATAAAACTATCCTCAAAGGCAATTTGTCATTCTAAACAAATTGCTCGTCATCAAATCAATGAGAGATTAGGATACTAAAACAACATAAAATAAAAATAAACAAGGTTGTTTAGCGAGGCGACTTCCCTTAATATTCCAAGGCGTGAAATACTGCCCTAAATATAGGAATGAAGGTAGTATACGTAATTATTGCGGCAGTTACCGGTTAGGGGATGCAATGGCTCAATGTTGACTGTGCGGCGCTGGGTGTATGGTGAGGGGGATGGTCGCGTGTTGCGGGCCAACCCCCTCAAAGGTAAGGACCGTTTTTAAATTTTATTTTCATTTTTTATTGTACAATATTAATTACATACAATGGGAACTTGTATCCGCTAAGCCACTGCAAGTAGGTTGTCAGCAGGAGTTTAGTTCAACAGTATTATATAATACAACAGTAAATAACAATCATCATACAAATGTAGCGCAATAATGGAACAATATAGGTGCATGCATGTTGTGATCAATGTACACAAGTTGGAAAAAATATTTAAAAAAAAACGAAAACAGCATACCAGGTTTGTTATAGAAATACTAGAGTCCAATTAAATAATATCGATTCAAATAATATTATAAAAATATCAAAATATAATTAAGTATTAAACAAATCGAGAAATAAATAAAAAAAGCAGTACAGTTTTGTTACAGTGAGGATAGACTTAATATAATAGTAACACTTAAATAATGTAAAAGATACGCGCTGCTATCAATGAGATATGAAGGAGGGATAACGTCGTAACGCCAAAGACGTTACGACCAATCTGCCTTATTCATGGAATAAGATAAATACAAGGTGATGTTTACAGTGTCCGATATTACTTTGTTCGATGAACTACTGTGATACCAACCACATGTCATTATGTTCAATTGTCATTATGTTCAAATGATCGCAATTCTTTTTTAAATAAGTAACTGCAGTTAAAAATATTACGGCTCATAAAACATATAGTTAGATCAGCAAATGCCGACTCTGAATATATAACTTTTATTATATATTATTATATGTACAATTTATAAATCGTTATTTAAAAGGGAATAAAAAATCACCCCATCAAAACACCCTGTTATAATGGTACCACTGTATTCGGAACATCTGACGTCACGGGTCTCGACCGCGCGTATTCTGGTATTGGATGGATGGTATTGGTTGATTTTTATTTTGTATTTTAAATACGTTTTTTGTTTTTGTTTTGGCGAACTTTAGGTGACTTTAAGGTCAATAATTGGTTTTCAAAAAACTATTATTAATGAAATAAATAAGAATATTCAAGGGCATACCAATTGTCATTACGGATATTATGATAAGTTTAGTGTTTTACTATTATTAATCCTAGAATTAAAATTTCTAAAAATATATATAATTTTATTAATTATGTTTAGTTATGGTATACTATGAATATAATATAAAGGTATGTACTGTAAAAGCTCATCCTTGTCGAAAAACGAAATACTGTTAATTAAGATAGAACGACATTATTGATACAAAATGGACTGGGTTCCTTATTACCATGTCAAGATGTATTTATTTATTTATTTGAAACAAGCATTATTAAACAATAAAATTTAAGAAAGCTTTGACCGGCCAACTGGGAACAAATCCCGTTTTAGGACAGCCAAATTGACAAGCTTAGTTCATATTAAGTGACATTATACAAAAATAGAAGGGGGAAAAAAGCTACTGTTGACATAGTATGGTAATATAATATATCTAGAAAAAAGTATAATAATTAAGTATAAAGATATTATGTATATGTGTTTGATAACTGGTTGGTGTTGTGTGGAAAAAAATACGCTTAAAATTGAGTACTAAAAAAAGACAATATTATTGAGTAATATTGATAAGTACGTATCGCCCAGCTTTATAAGCCGACGACGAAACTCATGGATGCAGTCCGAAGAGGGCGCAGCAAATAGAAAAAAAATATTACGGCGGAATTGCTCAACGTGTAAGAAAATTACTAAATAAATGAATGCTTCTCTCTTGGCAATGTCACGAGCGGATTATTAAAAACGGAATCGATGTGATTATCGATTAAAACTGGTAGTAAGCGCGAGCGAAGTCGGGTACGTAAACAAAGATGTTTTGACGTTATTCAAAATGAAATCGAGTTAGAGCACGACCGCTGCCAGGAAAGTAGAAATCGACCTGAAACCTCTTTCATTGTTGAGTTCAACTTCATAAAAAAAAACCGTTTAAATATTTAAACTAATACAAATAAGTATTTGAACATATATAAAGACTACATCTAATGTTCATCGTAAAAAAATATGTTATGTATTGTGACGTCATAGTTACACCCCTTTTCAAAGCGAGGCATTAATTATTGATATCAAATTAAACGAGACATTTTCCATTGCGTAGGAAAACTTTGAATGAGGCGAAGTTCTTGGAGCACAACTAATCAAAATTACAACAGTTCGGTTTGAATCAGTGCCTGCGCGGTCTGATTCAAACCGAATTTTGGATTTGATGACAAAATACTCACCCAAACTGAATGATATTTTTTTTTAATAAAAAGGTATAGCAAATATCTAGTACGGATTAGAGGATTTATTTTTATTTTTTATTTTAAATAATCAATTATAGGTCAATAAGTAAATCGATTTTAGAGACATTTTAAGAATTATTTTAAGGTTGTTGATAATAAAATTGCTCCATCTGCTATAAAATTATTACGAATTATAAATTGAAAAGTGTTAAAATAAGCATTATGGTGACCTTAAATTTTAATTAAAAACGAGAAAATTACGTTACGGAACACAAATTTGACGTACATAATTGAAAATATCGACCCGGAAAAACGTTTCCCTTTTCAGATGTTTTTTTTTTATTTTATTTTTATGTAATCGTGTTTACATAACAAGTTTGACAATTAAAAAAAACTATTAACTGCAAAACAATTTCCGAAGATGCCTCTAAAAGTATGAAAAATAGATTAAAAATAATTTGAAACAAAAATAAATATAATACTTCCGTACTAGATATTTACTGTACCTCTAATTGATTGGGTGGGTAATTTGGCCTTAAATCCAAAATGAAGTTTTGTATGAAACAGGGCACGCAGACGCTCCTCTTAAGTTTAATATTTCAACGGGATAGTGAAGTTTTAAAGCAAATCTTAAGGGGATATAAAAACGTAATGAGCTAAGTTGGAAAGTTGGTAATACGCGGTATCGTATCTGAGAAAATCTTGGGAAATGCGTGGGTTCTACAAGTATCTTTCGTGATATGGGATCCTCACAGAGGGGTTTAGGCAAAACATTGGATAATTAATACAAGTTAAAAACCAGTAGGGATCAAATGAACAATTTTATTATTTGATTCACGAGGTTCGTTGCGTAATGCTTCAGATAATTGACGTCCTGATTTTTTTCGTTGCGTTTGCAGCTAACTGACTATCACGCCGTTTCCCCGCAGGGGTAGGCGGAGAGGACAGACCG
Organism: Halesus radiatus; assembly: GCA_022606495.2. Lineage (NCBI taxonomy): Eukaryota > Metazoa > Arthropoda > Insecta > Trichoptera > Limnephilidae > Halesus > Halesus radiatus. The sequence continues at coordinate 166,442 of JAHDVE020006675.1, forward strand.
CCAAACAATTCAGTCATGACACAGGCTACTTGTTTCATTGACATTCATACATATTCTGTTATTCCGAGTCTTGACTTCGCCCGGCTCAAGTATTTGATTAACATGATCGTGCCATATCTTCCTCGGGCGTCCCCAATTACTTCTAACATTCACATTAGTGCCATATATTTTCCTTATACTCCTTTCTTCGTTCATGCCCCCTACATGCTCAAACCATCTAAGCGTCCCTTTCTTAACCTCACTCATTACGCTCACATCAGCCTAGCTTTCTTTATGAATCTCAACATTTTTCACACGGTCACACGTGGTTTTACCACACATACACCGCAGGGATCTCATTTTTACAGCATTCAGTTTACGTTCATCCTTCCTCTGCCAGTTCCATGCCCCACTGTTATATATCAAGGTTGGTATCAGCACTTCACTGTGGACTGCTGCATCGCATCTTCGGACAATTTTTTGTTAGCGCCAACCGCTTTCAGACCTCCATTGATACTGCTTTCAATATCCCTATTAGCCTTTCCATCCCTCGTAGACATACTTCCCTAATACGAAAACTCACCGACCTGCTCCAAGTATTCATCATTCACCACCATATTGCACAATGTTTTCGTACTCTCTCTTTCAAATATCATGACTTTAGACTTACTCACTCGCATTCATCATTAGCTCACTCTTCACACATATTTCGTTCATCCTAGATACGATGGACTGTAAGCAATCAGCATACAATAGGCAAAATACCTTAGATGATTTATTTCGCGCCCAAGCCAACCTTTTTCAATTGTTGCATGAGTAACAACGGTTAACTTGGCGGGTTCTAATCGTGAAGAAGACCAATAAAAACGAGGCTAAAGCGGCCATCGATAATCACATAAAAATAAACGTTTCTAGCGAGAGAAAAGTCTTTCTTCGATGGGGAACGGCGATTTTGTCGCATATCAATAGGTCAGTCATAATCAGTGCAGAGTCTATACAAAAACCTAAACAATGGTGACATCGTTAATTTTTGCTTTTTTATGACCAAAACAAAACAACACATTTAAAAAATAATCTATTAAGAAAACACTGTCATTTAAATGCGGGGAAATTACATTATAAATGCAAGTACCTCGCAGAATAAATAACTTTTTATTATTTTCTAACTAAATCGGTTTTACCGGTAAGAAATGATTTTAAACACCGTCCAAATCAGAATTGGGTGGGAGTAAATAAAATCATATAAGTAAGTCGTTGCAATGTGGATTAACCACAATTTGGAAATGGCCCTGAACGCCGAAACAGCTGTCACAATAACAAAATTTAAAATACTCGCAGAACTTAATAATAACATTATTAAATTCGATTTACGTTAAGTTTCTAAAAAAATTAAATGGAGTTCAATGAATTAAACACAAATACAATTAACTACATCGTTATTGGCTATTGGAATAGGTACCGAAGGAATTAAGGACGCTTGTTCTTCGGAACACCTTCCATTGAAGGTTCCATGACAATTCAACACACGTATGAATCGGCAAACATAAAAAAATGATATAATGTCACTAATTGTAGGAAACAAAACCAAACCTAACCTAAGTAACAATTTTTGAAGCATATATTTTTTATTATTTAATTAATTGTTTATAAACAATATACTAAAGTTAATTTTTGTAGTTACCGAATAAAATACATTTAATATGTAATTAACCATTTGCTGCATCTTCTTCGGGCTGCATCCATGATTTTCGTCGTCGGCTCATAAAGCTGAGTGATACGTACTTATCAATATTACTCAATAATATTGTCCTTTTTTAGTACTCAATTTTAAGAGTATTTTTTCCACATAACACCAACCAGTACCTATCAAACACATATACATAATCTCTTTATACTTAATTATTATACTTTTTCAATATATATTATATTACCATACTATGTCAATACTACAAGCTTTTTCCCTTCTATTTTTGTATAATGGCACTTAATATGAACTAAACTTGTCAATTTGACTCTCCTAAAAAGGGATTTGTTCCTACTTGGGCAGTCAAAGTTGTTGTGTTTCAAATAAATAAACAAAGAGGTAAATAAGGTTAGGTTTTCGGGCTAGTTTTTATTGTTGTTGTTCTTTTAATGACTTTATATCACTTTTTAAAAGTGTGCCGATTAATAAGTGTGTTGAATATTATTCAGTTTCCCTATTGTAATGCCGATAGATAAAACACTATCCCAACCAGACATCTATAATAAGAAATGTTCATTCCAAGAACCCCTTTCCGTTACATTATTGACACGATTCCATAACATTACTGTTACAGAAAAGTACGCACGCAAGTCTTATGCGCGGTTATAATAATACGTAGACTTCATAACCACAGCCGGCCAGTGGTCAGTGCTGGGCGCCTTCCTGCAGGCAATCCCCGCACACGTGTCGGAGCCTTCGCGTCACGCGCACAGGCCGGCCACGTGGGAAGCTCGGAAGCTCCGCGCAGTGGGCTACGTGCAGAGGACCACACGTGCAGAGGACCACGCACAGAGGAACTAAACTTCTAGTATACTAGCCTAGTGGCAAATTCAACCTACCTTACTCAAATTGTTAAAAGAAATCAATCTACAACTCTAAATAATAATAATAACCATCATTGGATAATTTGTATAGCGCAGTTTTTAAGAAAAATCACCTCAGGGGCGCTGTATAACCAAATACGCGCGAAATTTCACTGCTATGAAACCCAGCGCCGCGCGCCCCACCTACCGCCCTACTTACTATACGTGTTGAAAGCATGGAACTAAGTATAAAAGTGACGCGAATGTCAAATTCAAATGTTGACTGTATTGTACACGTGTACGTGTGTGCGCAATGCGCATTTAAGGGAAGACATATTTTCGAAAAAGGTCGTGCCTTTCGGAATAAATCACAAATGTACCAAGAAGTGCCATCTGTTGAAATATGTAAATTTTACATATCCAGTAACTGGCTTGACATATGTATAAATGAATTGGTTATTTAGATATTCGATGTAATCCCAACCAACATGGGCTTGGTTTGCGAAAACTTACTAAGTCCGCGGTACCTTTTTAATTTTTTTAAAACCAAATCGATGTTTTTCCTACTAGTCTAGTGGCTTGTCTGGGGTGCAATAAAATTTGCACTCGAAATTGTTTGCCCTTTTTTGTTTTGCATGTTAATTTATAAAATTAATATGAGAATTACTTTTTCAATTATAAATTCTACGCTCAATATTTTTTAATAAACATTACTATGTAAACCAAATACGTTTAAGTACGTACTGGAAGGATTAGCGATTTTTATACGCGACAGGTCCTTCGACGACATTGACATTTGAATGAAATGATGTTGTGGGAATAGTGAATCGGGTGTACACAGTGAAGTCCTTGTGATGCGTTTTATCATACTTCTGTCTTTCTGTAGCAGTAGTAGCGTTGTTGCGTTGGGAGTTGTTTTTTTGTGTTTTTGTGGGTAATTTTTTTTTTTTAGATAAATATTTCATATTATTATGTCTTTTGTGTAGTTCTCACATAGTATTTACTCATATTTATTTTGATTAATATTCATTCACCGTCATTTTAAAGCAACTATCATAATTCTGAGAGCTGTTTTTGTGGACAACTTGGTTTTATAAATAATATTGTATTGATGTACACAGTGGTTGACACGCACCAAGTGCACAGTGCATCACAATCCCCTAAATTGTGAAGGTTCTATCGAGGTTTCTCTAACAGTTCATTTATTCCACAGTAAATTGCTGCTAAGCAAAGAAAAGAATCAATGGGCCGTAAAGTTGTTTGTCGAATATTGGAAAGTGGGTCAAAATTGAGTTATTTTTCTTTAATTATTTGGTCATGATTCAGTGTTCTAGTAGATGATTCACTATCCACAGAGAGGTGATTCACTGTACAAACCACTAGCTACACACTGAATCATTACCCAAATTTAAAAAAATGTAAATACTAGTTTACGTTTAATCTAAAAAAAAGTATAGGCAAGGAAAAAGAAATAGTCAAGCAACCCTTGTGCCAAGTTTCAACTTATTAACTAGTCTATGTGCTGAGTATCTAGAAAAAAAAGTGATCCCCTGTTCCCGCAATAAATTATTTATTACATAAATAAATATAAAATTATGTTAAACATGTCAACCCACTTCACCATCATTCAATTATCGCTGAAACGATTGTTACAAATTAAACCTATTTAACATGGAGAGCTTTATAAAGGTTTTCACGTCAATTTTTCTTTGATAGCCGTTTCACCCTTCGAAGACATAATCTAACTGTGGCTCGGTCTCGGTCACAAGCATGCAGCTACTAATTTTCAATTGAATAAACATTGGTGTTTTTCTGAAGCACAGCTAAGATTAAAAGTATTGTACGGTTAAACCCATCGTAATTATATTTGAATAATTACACACAATTACATTTCACATGACAAATGCATTACATCAGTAACGAAAACAATTATTAAGTATAATATAAACGCATACATTTGTTTTGGACCACTTCAATTTAATATAATAATCTCAACCGGTTTAAGAAGTACCCTTCCCTCATCGGGAATATATTAAAACTAAACTACGATATAAAATAATCATAGCCACACGTGAATATTTAGGTGTAGGAATGGAAGCCGATCAAAGGGCGAGGGGTAATTAGGTTTTTTTCTGAGAACAAATCGATTCACTGGAAAAATATCTAAAAAAGGCTTTAAGATAAATTTACTTGGTATCGTCAACGTTACAGTAAATGCTTTTTACCTATTATTACAAGTAATAAACAAGGCATTAGCATTCTCAAAGTGGGAAAACACATAGTTTTAATGGTAATTGTGCAATTGCCCATATTGTATGATTTACGTTAGTAGGTCATTATCAGAAGTGGGACAGAGATTTTACTTTCAGACAAAGTAAATTGAATGTTACTAGCTGATTGTGATCAATTGTAAATCAACTATTTAGGAATATTCTGGATTTTAATTTTGTATCAAACATTTCAAGACCCTGCCTTGAGTTAACAAGTGTCGAAATTCCGGACAGAAAGAGAGTGTTGATTGAGGAAAAGCAATTCATTAATTCTTGGATTAGTTGCAACAAAGAAGGTGAGTCAACAATACTCAAAGTCTTTCCTACGCTTTTCTAATCTTTATGGATTGCCCAATTCCATCATAGGAGTAATCGCCTCTTTCTCGCCATAATATAAATAATTTTAAAAATAAAACGTAGCAAGTTGACTGTCATTTTCATTAAATGGGTTTTACTGCCGAGGAGTAAGTCAAAACACCCAACGGCGTCAGACGAGGGCGCCCCACTTTGCAACCAACCAGCGTCAATGGAAACTGGTACCGTCAAATACGTCATCACTCTGTAAACACATTTTGTACCCATAGAACGCAAGATAATTTCGAATTACCCAGCGAACGGTCGAATGCATCCGATTGCAAATGATTCAAACAGTGACGTCACTACTCCCTACGACGCAGAACCGACTACCATGTTGACTGTGACAAGCAAAAAGGGCGTATGCGACAAAACGCTATTTTTCAGGAAAAATGTGTATCAAATGTATGTGATACTATACAATTTTTATAAAATGTAATACAATTAGAAAAAAATATTGCTGTTTTACCTATACGAACTACTTTTACTAAGGCATAGTGTATAATGATTGTCTATAGTTAGTGATAAGATAGAGCATTGGAAAAATAAAACATTCATACAGAGCCCTTGAGGTGATTTTTAATATAAAAAAGGCGCGATACAAATCATTAAAATATTATTATTATGACAAATAGTAGACCCCAGGAAAGGGCTGTCGTGATTCATAGACCGAAAATGTTTATCATGCTAAATTCTTCCAAAATAAGGAACTTCAGTGAAAAATATTATATAGATTATAGATCAACAAACGCCGATTCTAAATATGTAAGTTTCATTATATACAATTTACAAGTAGAATTTATAAGTTGTTATTTAAGAGAGAAAAAAAAACCACCTCATTAGAACACACTGTTCTATTGGTACCATTGACGTCACGGGACTCTGTTCGCGCGTATTCTGGTTTTGCTATTGTGTGGAAATTTTTACATGTTGTTTTTTTTTTTGTAATTTAATCGTTAGAGTGCGGCTCGGCGCCATCGCGCTGTACGATTTAGTTACACAAAGTGCGAGGCAGCGCTATGGCTCTAAAATTTTCTGTGTGCTTTTTGTCGTCCTCGGGAGTGCAAGTATTCAATTTGAGCGTGGTATATTGCGGTTGGCGCGTGTCTTGATAACTGTATTTATTGTTTATCCTGTTAAAATAAATACACCCTAAGTGAATCGATATTTTTCACCATGTCGGAAGTTAGTTATATTGCGGATGATCGTAATATATCAAATAACAGCGGCACTACGGACGACGGGACCTTTGTTCCCATAAATGAATGTGAACAGCAAAGCAAATGAGATAAAGCGACCCAATCTCATATGCGCTCGCTGTAAAAGATAAAAGATATAACTTGTAAATTAATTTGCTCATGAGCAAATCAATTGTTAATACGATTTTTTTTTTAATGTTTATTATTTTTTTATTAAAAAGTATACAATACACTATGCATTGTATTTCCAAGAGTTAAAAAACTCATGGTGGGATCACATGTAGAACCTGCATTAAAGTTTTTAGAAACAAACATACATAATTAAATACATAAGTTTACCACAAATTCGCCTCATAAATCTTATTTCTATGTGAATGGAAGAAGAAGCCGGGGACGTCCGAGGAAGACATGGCACTATCAAGTGAATCAAATACTTGAGTCCGGCCATGTCATAAGTCAGAATAATAGAAGAGAATGTATGATACGATGTATGAATGTGAATGAAGCAATAAGTGTATGCCAAGTTAGAGTTGTTTGGCGGTCCGTCTTTTCTGCCTACTACCCCTGCGGGAAAACGGCGTAATGGTTAGCTAATTATGATTCGTGATGAATCTCTCACGAGTTCTACTACGTAGTAGGAACCTATATAATGTAATTTATCCATTCTTAAAAGAAAAAAAAACATTCATAAAAGAAAAAAATGGCTGTCCTCATTTAACACGGAACACGTCCACCATTATCGCTTCTCAAAAGTAACGTACTCAAATGTATCCACTTACGACTTTTTGGCTTGTGAAAGCCGCTTTGTTCCTATCGAGAATGATATTTGCATGTCTGTTAATTTCTATCGATTCAGTCAGAAGGGTAATAGGTAACAGCGAAGTCTGCAGCGGGTAGTGGTGCAATCGTGTTGATAGTGGTGAGACAAGCACGCTGCAACATGACGGTGCCAGATGCGTCAAGCGTCATACTCGCAATACACAAGATATGAAAGGTGTAAGCGACTTGCGTGTTTTTCAGGCTGCGATTATATTGTGACTGACATGACTGGTTCGACCGATGGCAGGAAATACTTTAATCCAAGGCAAACAGATTAGCAAAGGATGATGCAGATCATATTTTCATTGAATTGAATGAATGGAAGTATTGCATCGCATAAAAGACGAGAAAACAATATGATTACTTAATAATGTTAATGACGAAATCGCATACAAAGTTGATATAAAAGTAAACTGTTATTATTATTATTTTTTATATATACATATCACTACCCACCTAGAGCAATATGCATATATATGGAATTCAATTTAAGGAATATCGACTCAATGCGAAATGTTCTGTCTCAGTGCAAACCTAACGGCGATCTCACTGAATTATTAGTCGCCCTACCGTACAATTACGACGACTGAAGGGAAATTGCACACGTAAATCGCAAGCTAGGATAGCCGTTAGTGCTTACCTAAAGTCACTTATAGAATGAGAACATTTTTACACGCACCGATGCGCAAATGCCTCCACAGCCCGCAACACTGGGTAATTCATAATTTATTCATTAAAATAATATATAGTATATTTTCGGCACGTTCCAGAGTGGTAGATACTGTCAGTAACGCCCTGGGACTCTTTTGTAGTATCACATACAAATTTAAAAACATTTGTGCGTTTCTTACATCTGAAACACTTTAATTAATTTGTGGCAATATAATATTTAGAGGGGAACCTTTTGGAGATAGTGTTACAGGTTGGAGCAATATATTTTTCAAAGATAAGAAGCTACCAAACACTTGAGACGAAGAATATGCGCCGCAGGGAAAATATTTGACAAATTCGACACATTGAGATAAAAAAATAGACTTAAAACTACGAAATATCGACCTTATGGGCCTCACTACCCTCATAAATATAAATTATCGTCGTGAAATTCCTACCCCCGCCCGTAACTCGAGAGTTAAAGCATCGATTTTTATTCGGCTTTAGCTTTTAGGTCAAAGTAGGGGAAACTTAAATAGGCCATTTTTGTAATTCGTACGGAGCCACCGGAACTACTGACGTCAGAATTACACAGACATCCCCAAAGCAAAATCTACACGCACCATTTTGACGTGGAGGGAAAGGTCACGTGACATCAATTTTGACACCAGCCCGGATCGCGCATTTTTCTAATAAACTCCGCTATCATTCGCACGCTGCCTGCGGTCTAATGACCATCGGAAAGTTTTACGGAAAAACGAATTCTTATGCATTAAAACGGTGTAAAAATAAAAGCGGTAGAGGGAAAATCACTACTATCGCATTACATTCCACAGGTAATCGTTATTTTACTTAATTTTAAGGATATTCAATAGAATTATTAACAGTTTTGTGAAACAATCTTATCAAACCGAAATGACGAGGACGCGCGAAAGAGGGTCACGTCATCGATCATTAACACGTAATACCCGGAGGTTCAAAATAAAACACATTCGGCGATGGTGGGTCCAGATTGACCCGGCTGAAATGATGAAAATAAAAGGCTTTTTTATGCATTTTTCGTTCATATCCTTACTTTTATATGATATTATGTAATTCCTCATAAACTCATAACATATCCCTTGTGTTTCTTGTATAAAGATAGATATTTTAGAAATTAGTATTCCGTAAATGTTGCGGTTCTTCGATATGCAGCAGCGCGGGCATAGCGCGTGAGAGCAAAACAACAACTAAATCGGTAGCGTCTGGAGACAACCGCTGCCGACGGTCAGCGGAATGAGGAGAGCAGTGCGGGAGGGGGTAAAGGACTCGTCCCAGGAAGTCAGTGGAAGCGAACATTTTTTATTATTTTTGATTGTATATTTATTAACATTTTCGGGAAATCGACGGTGTGCATTTACAAGTATATCATGTATTATTTAAAATACCAGAAATAAAATCACTTATTTAATTCTTCCTTGTTGCTGTACCTCTAATAGAAAGATGTGTAAAAATAAAATAAATTAAATTTATAGCCATATTACATGATGATTGCTTATGCAAATATTAGAAAATATTATATAATGGCGTTCTTATTTGAGTATTTAATTTACTGACACATTAATTTGTCACAATTAAAACCATTGAATGACATACATTTTAGTTAAAAATACTAAAACTTTTATTTTTCAACAAAACAAATTTAAATGAACAATTTTCATTAAAAAATTAAAGGAATCCGGAATTTGATCCGGAAGTCCATTTGCAACGGATTCACTCAGATTTCCTACACTAACTGCATTATCACTTCCATTTTCACTTTCAGATATTTCCTCTAGTAATATGTCTTCCGGATCACTTTCAAATTCTGGATTCAATGATTCGAATTCCAAGTCGCCATCATCACTGATCTCACTGTTAAGTAGCTTTTCAATCTCATTATCAGCTAAATAATTTTGCCTTGCCATTGCGTTAGTACGGTACGAAATAAAAAAAAAATAAAACAAAGTTATAAAAATATAATCACAATACTAGAAATGCGCCCGAATGGTTCACAACATCTGCGTGTTAAGGACTGCGAGAGACAAAGACGGAAAAATAGAGCGAGAGATATACTGTTTCGTCAGCTGCTCAAATTCAACTGAGACGAGATGGAGATTTTGCGTGTTTTTATAGACAATTATTCTATTAACTTATTTAAAACGTGTCCGATTTTAATCATTTTTGAGTCGAGATGTGGGTAAATATTTGATAAAAGAATAGACAAGAGGAAATTAGCCTAAACGAAATATTTGCGGCAAAATCTTTTATTTAAAAAACACTGGGTCAAATCAGACCCATCACCGGAGTCGAGGTGTTAATAAACATTTATATAAGATTGGTATTCACTCTGTGGCGTCATTATTAATAAATGAACTAAAAATTACTTTGTATTCACCACTTTCCCCAAGTATTCTATATATTCCTGATGAGGAAAGGATCGCTTTCGGAACATGTTGATATGTATATATTAATAAAATGGTGAATACAGAGTAATTTTTAATTCATTTATTTATAAAGGGTCTCATAATTAAATTAATAAACATTATAAAAGTTACAAAAGTCATAAATAAAAATAAAAATCATTTTAAAATGGAATTCCACCATGAATTGACGGTTTCAAAATTATAAATAATTTATTAAACGATCAAACTAAATGCTCTAACAAAACAAGCCGAACTTTTAAAATCTATTCCTGTTTTACTTAAATTGGCGGTTATGTTTAGTTTTGGATGTTGGAACCGCGACTACGGGAAGGAGATTGGAGATAAATTTCACACAATTGTAAAAAGGCTAAGTTGATCATTGGCAGATTTGCTTTTACTAATACTTTGCGGTGCAATGCTAGTTGCCTGCATTCTACCGGGATCAATTTATTCGCAAACACAGAATGGGACACGCCTAGACTCACCCCTCACCCAGCTAAATTTGGTTTCTTCCCCTCACCAATAATAGTACCTATTCTATGCTCTGTGACCGGAACCAAATAATCATACATGCATGCTGCTTATAATATGCATTTAGTTTAAGTGACAGGAGGAACCGGGAAACAGGTGATTAATTAGTATAATTTATTTTTGGTTAAAAATAACATGTTCTTTATACCTTTCATTTATTCAGACAAGGAACCAGTAATGATGATATAAAGTGCAGTGCATATTCGAAAATCCGGTAAATAAAATGGCGTGGTAAAAAACAATGGTTTCCGTAAACAATATTGATATAATATTTTCATAAGACGCAATCACTTTGTGGTTTGACATCATATTTTAATAAAACAAACACTTTGTTATAGACCACTAATTTAAACCACCAAATCTCATCAAAACATAATAATAATAATTGGATGATTTGTACAGAGCTGTTTTTGTGAAAAATCACCTTAAGTTTACTTTCAATAAGGCCACGGGAACTAGTCTTTTGCATAAACACGGCATACAAGTTAGATTAGACAAGTTAGAAATTAAGATATCTCTAGGGTTATAATAAACAAACAAATTTATCCAAAAGTCCGATTTTAAACATGTTTCCTATGAATCCATTCCCATTCAATTATTGGGTTCCCCTCATGTCGTTATGGATACCTAACTTATGTTGTCTTACTCACCCATGGAAGTATTATTTATTATGTGTCGTCTATTGTTCACTAATAATGGGTTTGTTTTTTATTGTAGGATTGTCTTAATGATTTCATTATTTCCCCATTACATTGTTTTATTTACTATTTAGTTATTATAATATATATATATATATATATATATATGTCTCCCTCTTACACATAATACTTTTCAATTGTTGCCTCCCTCTAATATTTTATTCTACTTTCTATATATTGCATGATCCTCTCTCTCTTTTTCTGTACCTATATATACGATAACTCTTTAATAATTTCTTTAGTCATTATATTTGTCCTCACGAAGCCTGATCTAAGCGAAACAATAAATTAGTGGTTTATAACTAAGTAAATATCCCGATAACACACACCTCACATCTCACACTCTACAATTAATCTTAAAAAATATGCCACAGCCTGGATCAAAAAACTGGGTATTCCTGTTATTCAAAACATGATAACAACCCAACACATAAAATACTATACTTACTTGATAGTTCCTTCTCTCTTTTTCCAAGCAATATACTTTTTTATTATCAAATTTAGCCGAAAGTATATATAATTACATGTTTATTATTTTTTATGGGAATTGCCTACTGCAACCAAAACAAAAACTGTATTTCTCTTCAAATTCTATCTAATTTATATACCAAAACTAAAACATTAAAACAAAACTAATCAGTACACATCAATACATGTACCACATTTAACAGATCCACGTGAACACCTCAGCACAGGTTCTCCTAGTGAGGTGGTCACGACACATATAACACTCACAGTATCACCTCTTCAGACCTACCTTACACTCCGCATTATAAAACACCATACAAAGCAACTTTATTATACTTTAAAAAAATATATAATGTAAAATGGTACTGTATAATATATGGATATGAATAAATAAAAATTATTCAATACAATAATGATATATTTAACCCTTTTAGTGCTGAACTTATTTTCACATATTTTACATAAATTGCTAATGGATTTTTGAAAAAAAGTACCCTATTAATTAAGTGTGCACAGAATCTTAATTATTTTCCTCAAATGTAGAGAGATTTTCGTAATTCTTTCTGTCATATGTAAGGGACATACCAAACTACGCAAATGAAACATATTTTTTATTATAACTGTATTTACTAAATTAATAAAAAAAAGAAAACAGACAAGAATATAAAAAAAAAAATTATTGACAAAAATGTTTCCCCATACAAACCCCCTTTTTACAGCGCACACAAACTAGCGAAGATCGAGTCACTCCTTGTTCTCCTTTTACTACACACCACACAACGGCGAAGCTTCGTCCCTGGTAACTTCTCTAAACCAAAATTTTGTTTGGATCTGGTTGGTGTCTCTGGGATGTTTTTTATCCCCAGCCACTCTTTCTCAATACTTTCAATTATCTGGCCAGTAAATTGTAGTCGAGATATATTTTTTTCTTTTGTATTATGCGAATACAAAATGTAGGAATTTAGAACCATTTTCCCGAAGATTTTAAATGTTACTTTTTTCCAAAATTTTTGTATCTTCCGTTCATCCAAATATACGTAAAGCATTTTATCTGACTCATCTACTCCACCCATAAACTTATTTTAATTGTGTATGATACTTGGTTTTGTTTTTTCTACTTCAGATGTTCCTTTTTTCTTTTTTGTGGTTACGCTTCTTATATTTGCATGTTTTGAAACAAGTAAAACCGGGAGGTTTTGGGATTTCTTGTCCCTGAATGAACATAAAAGAACACCCTTCTTTTTTAAATACTTTGGTACTCCAACATCGGCTGTTTTTGCTTCCTTGGGTAAATATTTTCTATTCCTTCTAATCATGCCTGTGATATAGATACATTTCTCTAGCAATGCTTTAGCAAGCTTCAAACTCGTGTAGAAGTTGCCGGTGAATAAATGATACCCTTTGTTTAGATAATCCCCAATATTAAGTAATTTTTGTACCACAGTATATCCCAGACCATGCTCATTTAATTCATTTTGGTCACTCGCTACGCTTGCCCCTTTATAACAGAAAAAACCTAATAATATAGCAATAATTTGTGATGGAATTGCACAGTATCCAAAATTTAATTCCCCACCTGTGATGCTTCTTATTCGGTGGGTATTGCTTCATTACCGAGTTGCATTTGGTACCAACTAATGACTCGTCAATTGACAACTCTCGGTGAGGTTGGTAATAGTGTCGGAAGACTTTATTGGTGCGGTCAACAAGTGGGGAAAATCTGGCAGACGGATCATAGTCAGGATGGCCTGGAGGAGCTATTTTTTGCTATCTACCATGTGCAAAAAATTGAGGATCAGCTTGAAACGGTCCAGCGAAAACATTTTTTTGAACCACGGTATACTTGGTGAGGTATTAGACCAATAAGAATATATAGTTGGTCTTCTGGTAATATCCATCTGTAATAAAACTGCAATAGATGCCTTTATTTCTAATTCCGTAACTGGCCTCCATGACTTAACTCGTGATTTCGGTTTAATTTCTTTTCAGAGTATAGAAATTGTCGGCCGTATGGATTAGTTTCTTGTACTTGAATATGGTTTTGATGAGCAGAGAAGTAAAAAAACAATTCAAAATATCCAATAGGCTTTTCAATATCGGCGGATAAATGTTTTGGTCCGGGAATTTCGAAAAAAAGTATTATTTGTTTCGATGGAAAAATTTATGTCAGAAGGAAGTTGCACAAATGTATCGGTATGCAGGTCGTCCAAAACAGTAGACTCATCTTCGGGAGAACAAGTGGTGAACACTTTCGCTACAAATACGCATTCTTCGATTTGTAAACATTCTAATTTCATCGTCACTGTCACTATTTTCTTCAAGATAAACATTTTCACTCAAAGATTCACAAGTGTTTTCATCATCACTACTTGACGAAATTGACATTTTGCAGGTAGAAATAAAAAACTTTTACTTTTAAAAAATACAAAAATCAATGTTACATTCACAGCAAAATAATTTGAAATAGTTATTTATAAATGTTATCAACTTATTAAAAACGTTATACATGCGTGCGCTAAGACACGTCCGTACAGGTCGATACCTATAAACAAACTGCGCAATAGTCGGTATTCCGACGCTCCGCACTTTATACGCGTTAATAGAGTCGATCTATCGACGGTTCGCGCTCTAAGGGTTAATACCAGTAATGTAATTATCTATTGTACAATATAATAACATTTACAGCGCCCTTGAGGTGATTTTTCACAAAACGGCGCTATACAAATCATCCAATTATTATCATTAAGAAGTACCTAGGTACTCCGACCATCTGTAGGTGGCCCATGCTCTTTTTAATATGAATATGAAATTCACAAGTTTATTAATAATAATAATAAGAGTTAATTTCTTTAGCGCAGTTTTGTGAAGGTTCACATCAAGTGCGCTTATTAACTATTAAATACCCACCTACTAGAAAAATCATTGATTTTGTCATATAGAGCAGAGGTTCCCACCCTTATTTGGCTCACCGCTCACTTTTGGACTATATTGTTCACCAGCGTCCCCCTATTTCTTCTAATGCGACAACGGCCTCCATGGTCGAGGTGTAAGGCTATCGACCACGAATCCGAAGGTCGCGGGTTCAAATTCCGACATGCCCAAGTAAATTTTATTTCATTAATTTGTGTTGTTTCACAATTAATTCATTAAAAATAATATATAGTATATTTGCGCACGTTCCAGGGTGAAAGATACACTCAGTATTGGCCTGGTTTAACCAGTTTAATTTTGTACCCCGATGATGCTTATGTTAAGCGAAACCGGTCGGTCATAATAAAATTAATTGAAATTCCCGTGGTTATAAACAAAGTTATTGATTTATTTTTATAATATAAAGAGCTATCAAAAATAACAATTTCATAGAGATTCTAAACCATAAAGTAATGAACAATCTTTTCAAGCGTTTAGCAGTGACATAAAATAGAAAACCAGAACAATATTAGAACACAAATCATTATCGCTACATTATCCAAGCTACAATATTACATATTGTTGGATTCATCAAAGTGCTGGTATAGATGACGCTTTACTGTATAAATGGAGTCAGCAAATAAATCAATAACACCTCCAAACCTGTTGCCCAGATCATGCATCCTATTGGTTAATGAATGCGACTGATAGTTGGTTGTGTAAGCGTTGCAGAAAAGTGTTATAGTTTGTCTTGTGTTCTTCGTCGGTACATTTGATTTAATAGTGGCGAGGATGGCAGGGCTGTCAATTAGGTTAATAATTCTATATAATACAGGTCTGAAATAATTCTCCCGCCAGACAGCGTAATTTATCATACTTACATATTTAATATTTTCAATTGCATTTAAAGTTTAAAATTTATTTCCCCAAGAAATTTGTGATGAAGCCGTTCTATATTGTTAAAGTGTACTTTATACAAAGGGACCAAATAGGTGAATTATACTCCATTTGACTTGTAACTAATGAAGTGTAGAGAATTCTCATACAATCAAAAGACTTGAAATCTATTATAGTTCTGCAAAGAAATTCAAGAATATTTTTTAAAGCATTGTCAGTTATATCGTTAATGTGTGTAATTGTTGTAAGAAAGGTAAAAAAAAAACCTTAGAAGCATTAACGTAAACCCCGACATTAACAACGTGGTTTGGAACATTTTTCTTTTAAAAGAAAAAATTAAACATGATTATGTTTATAAATAGCCACTTGTCTGATTTTATTTAAAAATTACATATTTCAATTACGTTAATTAATGGTTAGTAATAATAACAATCTATAAAAATGGATAATTAGCCCTAAATGGTTTTAAATCATATCTCAAAAGTCATAAACAGAAAGTTCAAATTTCAAACACTGAAGAAAAAATGATGCAGCATATGAAAGAATCTAAATGAAGACCTATTAACGAGGGTATGCCACAAGGAAGGATTCTTGCGCCTCTCCTCTTCCTTATTAAAGGGAACGGCTGCGGTGCCTGTTTCATACAAAACTGAATTTTGGATTGGAGGCCAAAATACTCGTCCAAATGGAATGATCTATCGAACTAACTATCGAACCTTCCCAAACTTGTTCACTGCTGGGAATACAATTCACAAAGATTCACACTATAAACTGGAAAGAATATGTATCAAAAATACGAAAGACAGTAGTTTCTCTTTTGTACTAGGCACACATGCATATCGATTCAGTAACCTCTGCATATTGTGGATACGTCTATTCGATGATTAGTGTTTTGAAACGCCCAAGGTGTTTTTATTAGCCAAAACAGATGCTTAAGAAAAATCACAAATTCCGGTTATTTGATTTCTTGTAGACCCACCCCTCTTTAAAAAACTGAAACATCTGACAATCGCTGATATATTGTCTATTTGTTTGTTATCTGTCTATACTTGTCATTAATTGTTAGCATATTTGTTATTCTAATAAGGGAAGCTTTGCTTCTGAAACGTGCAGATATTTATTTACATATTAAAAACAGTTGTTCTAACAAAATTCTTCTTATTAATTATACTAATAACACATCTTTTGAAGAAATAATTACTTTGTTTACACCACCGCTTTTAATATATTAATATAGACATGCTTCGAAAGTGAAGCTGTCCTCATCAGGATACACAGTACACATAAATAAAGCATAAACAAAGCAATTCTTGTTGTCTTTGTGTTTAATTCGTAGAACTCCTTTTAAGTAATAATGTTATCATTAAGTTCTGCGAGTATTGGTCGTCACAATGTGGTTTAACCGCAGTTTAAAAATGGCTTTCTGTCACAATAATAACAACTAAAAATACTTGCAGAACTTAATAATAATATTACTAAATTTGATTTATATTAAATTAAAAAAAAATCAATTCTTATTAATTTATTTTTATAAACAATAATTATTAGCCTGAAACACTCATCCAAATAGAAAAAAAAACCTTTCCGAGCAAAGATAAATGTCGCCGACAGGACTCGAACCTGCACCCTTCTGATGTCAATTTTTTAATTTTCTTTTTTTTTTCAATTTGGATGAGTGTTTCAGGCTAATAATTATTGTTTATAAAAATAATTGTTACCCTTTGCGCTATGCACAAAAATCTTGTCTTAAGTTTTTAAGAATTTTAGTTTATCAATTAATTCTTATTAATTTATTCATTATGACTCCGCATAATAACTACTAATCTATTCAAGAAATTTGAATTTTAAATATTTTGTGAACACTAATGAGCGTGTTACCATTGTAGTGATCAGACATTGAAACCTACCAAGCACTGAAACAAGACACCAGGAAAAGTGTCAATTCAACATACAAATACACTGGAAAGAATAGGTCTCCTGTTGATAACAAAATATCCGTCATCCACATCCATTGTTGCCAAGTTAGGAGTTCAAAGGGCAGATTGCTGTGACTAATTTAGACAAATCTACAGTCATATGTCGCCATCAGCGGTGCTCGTGAACACAGGCTACAGTACAGCTCTACTCGCATATGATAATACGAGTACACGCACGATAGTTCGGAGTTCGGGACCTGCGAGTGATGACTCTATTCAACAGAAAACAGTGAATTATCAATACCATTATTCGATAAGGAAAACCGTTTGTTGGGGATTAGTGGAGTGTTGAGCAATGATTATTATAATTACGCAATACGTAGTTAGATTACGCGTGACTCTGTAGCAGAATGGGGAAATCTAAAATTGTAGGTACTCGTATGTAGCTACCTACCGCCCACCTGACAAAATATTCGGTATGCAGAAAACACATTAGAAAATCAATGATGTTACATAAACCTCGATTACCTTAGGAAAATCATTATTTTCTCGTACCCCGGTCGTGAAACAACTTAATTTATTTCTACTCGCATCAGGATCGTGTAAACCAATTAATTATAACTTTAAAATAATCACTGTAACAAATATAATACGATAGCAAGTTTGAATTGAACAATGCATAATAATATTATACCACTAATCTTCGATGAGTTTACTTAATTCAATAATTTGCTCTATTTCACTATCAAGAATATTAAATAATTAATACAACTAATAGGGATCTAATATTTCCTATATTTGGTACGTGGTATTTTCGCACTAATTGCACATCACCCAATGTGATAATAATAACAAACAGAATGTAGGTACAACATTAAAGTTAAAAAAACATTTATTTACATAAAAGAACACGTTTTTTTACTTTTCTTACTATATGCAATATGCATGGTAACATTAACTATAATATTTTGAGGTTTAAAATATTTTTTTGCGGAGTGTAAGGTTAGCGTGTTGATGAAACACAAAACACATCGCTAGTAGAATCTATACCGAGTAGAAGTGTTCAAGTGTCAATATTAGAATGATGAATTCGCCATACGAATTTAAAAACAATTGCTCTATGAGGAAATTCTCACTGATGTTAAAGTGTAAGCTTTTGGAAAGTAAACTTGTGGTACCAAATATGACGGTCTTCTTGGTTGTATAGGTCCTTGATATCTGCTGTATTTACGCCATTTTGCTCTTTCTTACATTGGCTATAGAACAAACATAATGGTATACTTGATTGCATATCTCCTTGATAGCTGCGGGTATCTATAAAATTATTTAAGTGCTACTATTATATTAAGTCTATCCTCACTATAACAAAACTGTACTACTGTTTTAATTTAATTTTTTTTATTTCTCAGTTTGTTTAACACTTGCTGATAATTTTATAATATTATTTAAATCGATATTTTGTAATTGGAGTCTAGTATCTCTATAACAAAACTGTTATGATGTTTTCAAATTTTATTTTTTTCAATAACTTGTGTACATTGATCACAACATGCATGCACCGATATTGTTCTAATTTTGCGCTCATTTGTATGGTGATTGTTATTTATGTTCTTCCTCTTTCCCTTCTCATTCCCCTCCCCAATACCTTCAGACGCACAACATTCCCCAATTGGGAATGTCATAGTCTCACTGGCCCCAGGCGGTTGGAAGCAGTTGGGACTCTTGTGCGGTATTCATATAAAAAAAACTATGAAAACTGACTTCAGAAAAGAACTAGATACTCGTATACTGGTTTTAAGTTTGAACCAGATAATTCATAAAAAAATTGTAGTGGAGTTCCAATAAATTGGTAAACATTACGTCAATATTTACAAATTTTATAAGATTAGATTGAATCTGTATATCTGTTATTCTCGAGGTCACAAAATTTACTGCTTCAAACTAGAAAAAAACAATTGCTGTCGTCATCTAATAAACGAAAAAAATATGTTTTACCTACTTTAGATGTTAAACGTCTCGGTGACAACGGTTCAAGATACCATTGTTTTGGCAAAATACCAAACAAACAATGATCGATTGTCGTCACCCAGATGTTTTGATAAACGATGTTACCGTTTGCCAATTACGATTAAAATAGATTTATTATTATTATTATTATTAGGAGGGAGGGTATCTATAAACCGTCTGGAAGCCTAATTAACACCCATATTATACCACCCACTGTATGTTTATTTCGCGAAATTCACATAAAAAAGTCACACTTGAACAATTGAACATGGAGACAAAGCGCATCGTGTTTATACTTCTGCTATCAATAGAATCTGTAAAACATCGCTTGTTGCGTGGAATTGCATGGAGATTAGGCGAGAAAGAGGCGATTACTCCTATGTTGAAATCGAACAAACCACAAACATTTCTACATTAGAAAAGCGTAGACCTTGATTTTATTTGCATTTTTTAAATAATTAATTGTATTATTGACTCACCTTCTTTATGTCAACTCGTTCAGTTCAACATTCCTTGCCGTAGACTCGATTGATTGCTTTTCCTCAATTCTTATAATTGTGGGTACCATTCTCCACCGTCCAGAATGTCGAGATTTGTTAACTCAAGCCAGGGACTCGAAATTTATGGTAACAGTCGGAATGATTTTTGTAGGGTTTTATGAAATTAGAACTCGAAGATTATCATTTAGAATGTCTAAAATCATGGACTCTACTAAAACTTTCTTCAGGCTTTAATAATAATGTCTTTGACTTGAATGTATATTTTTGTTATTGGTTCATTCTTGTATTTTTTACTCGTATGTGATGTTCTTTTTTATAAAGCTCTTGTTTATTTCATTTCGTGTTATGTATTTTGTGTAATTGGACATTGGTCCGTAAATAAAAAAAAAATTATACGAAAAAACATTGATAACTTGGTTCCCACCAGAACTGTGTTGATATCAAGTGATTTTTTGAATATTATCTGGCTTAACACACTAAACGCGAAATTTTAAATGGCATTACTGTACTGGGTATCCAATATTTATTTAGAACGAATTAATATTGTCTTCCTATGAAATTATGCAAACGACTTCATTCAAATCGTTCCTGGAAACAAACACCGGTTTTCCAAGAATTCACAATTAAAGAAAATAGCTATATTACAAGTAGTTTTTTTTTCAGAAACCACTTCTCTTTATTCTTATTATTTTTTCTTCATGGTATTCTATAATATTTGGATAAAGCACCCACCCAGTGGCGGCTCGTGACTTCTGGGTGTTGTAGAGTGCTAAGATGGAAAAAACGGATTAAACAATATTTATTTATTATATTATATCCGCCCTACATGGGCTTTTACATATTTAGTTAATTACAATAGTCACAGAGGTGCAAAACACATCGCAGTAGGTACATGATAAAATAGATAGTCTTCATCAAATACAACAACTAAATAATTCATTTGTCTCACGCACAAATACACGAATAACACAGTGTAAGTACCATTTCAAATAATTAGCTAAAGGGGCGAATATTCAAAACATACACTGATACTTATACTCTAGACACATATCTTAATAATTGTTGAGGATGTATGCAATAATCGTCTGTTTGTATTTGTATTCCGAGCAGTTGAACATATCTACTATGTCTGATAAAGTATTACCTTCTGCGTGAAGTCCAGGTACAAGAGAATATTTTGTTTAATAATTTAGTCCTGAAATTATTGTTACAATTGAATAAAGTTTTAGATCGAGTAGTTCTAATTGGAATATTAAATATAATTGAGCTGACTATGTCAGGCAGTCTATAATATAGGCATCATGTGTGCATTTCAATACTACATAATTCACGTTGCAAGCTGAAAACAGTTTTATTGTTGAATACATTACAGGCAGAAAAACATGTGAAAATTGCAAAAGCGCCAGAGATAATTTTTTAGAGTAATGTGATGACTACAACTATTTAATTTTTTATAATAATAGTCATTAATATACTGTATAAAAATGAGATAGGTATTAGACTAGAAAATTTGGAAGCATTATAGATAAGGAATGCCAAAAACACTAATAGTAGATTCATCAACAAGCAAATTAATTTAAATAAAATCCCGATACTAAAGATGTTCACAATTCACAAAGAACACTCCCTCCCCAGTCCGCTATCTGCCACCACCATTGAGTCTCCGCCCGCTCCTGTGTTTCAATCTATAATACATGTGTAACACAGTTTAGAATTATACTGCCCTGAAGAAGCTACGGTGGTAGTGAAATAAGTACCTCAATATTAAAAGGTACGTAACGACTATTAACTCATTCATCTACATATCTACATACTCAATCAACTTAAATTATTACCAAATTGACATTTTTAACTCTACTATACGCGATATCAAATTAAAATCCATTACACACCGCTCTCAGACTAAATAACTTAAACCACCTTTCAATCTACTCTAGTTCTTTGTACCTTTATCCCACTCCTATATTCACCTCCACGCTCTCTCCCCCCACTGACATAGTTTAAGCTAACTGATGTAAAACTGTATATTTTCACACTTTACTCACATTATCATTTATCACCAGCAATGGGAAATTTAAAATTAGCATGATATATTGTTTTTATTGTTGTATATATATATATTATGGATTTGCTGTTAATTCTCCCAAAAATAAATAAAATAAAAGCAAAACAACACAAAATGATAAATAAAATAAAATAAAAATAAAATAAAACAAAATAAAACAAAACATTTTGTTCTGACTTGAACGAAAATATGTTCGCTATGACAACTTCTACGTGGAAAATATAACTTTAAAAAAAATAAGTATTTAAAATGTTTATTATATTTTCCATATAGACACTATCATATTACTCTGAGGTCAGCAGATCTAGATGCTACTAATCGTCTAATTGAACTTTCAAGATATCCAGAAATTGACTGAATTTAAGCTGGCTTTAAAAACAAAATTATTCAAAAAGATCCGACTGTCAATAAATTTTAAGTTCTCCTCAATTTATTGTAAAAATCCATTTTCTCACGCCTCCGGTAGTTGTTTGGTTACGGTTTCCTACCTATTTATTTAAATGTAAAGTATGTTATTGGCTGAACATAACCTGACTCCTGTCTTAAAATGTTGCAATTTTTGCACTATTATTATGAATGTGTTCTTTTTTGTATCGCTGTGTATATACTGCATTATACGAGTATTTGTAGTAGTAATATTAAGAATAAGTAAGAATGTATGAATAGAATATGAAAGGAGCACTGTAGGAATACCACTGAATAAATTTAAAAAAAAACGGCTTAAATTGTCGTTAAGTACCTTTTGATATTGAGGTACTCATATACGAATAAAAATGATGATAACAAAGGTATTTATTGCTTTAGTTTTAAACATTTATATTGTGTTTTATGTCACTCTCATTTGGAATATGGAATTTTGGGATGGGGCTCAGCTGCATCAAATTACACGAAACCGTTAAATACAACCCAGAAATGCATCATAAAGACCATTTTAAAGGTCCCCATAAGGACATCAACAACGGAAATTTTTAAACATTTCAACGTTCCAAGTATCCAAAAAATCTTTGCCAAAAATATTCTAGTTAATCATCTTAAAAATGAGGAAAATGGCTATGACTCTTCATGATCATAATACCAGAACAAAGCAACTAGACAAGATAAATATACCTAAATGCAATACTACTTTTGGACAAAGAAGCTCTGAATTTTTAGCTGTAAAATTATATAACAAACTCCCACTTAATATCAAAAAAAATAATTCAATCAATAATTGCATTAAGTTCAGCAAAACATGGCTTAAGGAATAACCAGAACAAGAACCGACTACTATTCTCAAAAAACGTCATAGAAATTACTGGAAAGACCCTACCCAAACTTTGAAGTTGAAATATAGAAGTCGCTGAAACCCCTTTGTGCAAAACCTGGTCCGCCTGAGCACAGGATCTCCCAGTGAGTAGAACTATGAAAAATTCTAGAATACGAATATATATGTATTTCTAATATTTATACCTTACCTTATAATATCAAAATTATATAGAAACTAATAAAAAAAATTAACTCAAATTATCTGGCATACGTAAACGATTACTCCATACTTTTTTCTTATCTCTTTGAAATTAACTATCATTCTAATAATAATAATAATAATTGGATGATTTGTATAGAACCGTTTTTGTGAAAAATCACCCCAAGGGCGCTGTACAAATATTTCTTAACTAATTATGTACAGACAGAAAAACATACTTACCTGGCAGGTCGCTTCAGATGAACACAGTTTTATTAGAAAATTTATTTATAGAGATGATAGTTTTACATGGTTATTTGTTGCTCCTTTTCTATTGATGTTACATTTATTAGAAGATTGGTGGCACAAGAAGAGTTGGTATTTATTGAGATACTTATAATATTTAGGACTGGAAAGTATTCATAAAATTAATTTTATGACTCGAAAATATCTATAAAATTACCTTAAAAGGCGTAAGAAGGTTTTTAATAAATATTAACTTTTAAATATAAATATTTACAGTGTTGCGGGCTGTGGACGCATTTGCGCACCGATGCCTGAATTTTTTTTTTTTTTTTACTTTATTTATTTAATGACTTTAGGTAAGTACTAACCGGCTAGCCTAGCTAAGCAATGTACAGGTGAATTTCTTCAATTTATGGATACGATTGTCTGAATTAAGTTTAGTTCTGAATTCTGTTGAGTCTTTGATAATTCTTAAGTCATGCGGCAGTTCATTCCAGGCTTTAGGTCCTGACACTCCGAAAGCACGATCACCGAACTTAGTATTAGGTGTGCGCTTTGGTTCCTTCAACCTGCCGATAGGTGATGACGCTGCTGACCTAAGGGTGGACTGCCGTGAGTTGGTATTTTCGGGAATACACAGTTCTGATGAGTAAGCCGGAGCCATTCCGTTAAGTGACTTAAATACCATCCAGCAGAGCTTGAACTGGATTCTTTCAGGACATTTGAGCCAGTGGAGATTTTTGAGATGCTCTGAAATGTGAGAATATTTAGATACGCCGGTGATAATTAATTCTATATTCATTATTACATTATACTCAAATTATCTGGTACACATCTCTTTATACTTAATTATTATACTTTTTTCTAGATATATTGCCATACTATCATTTTTCCCATCTATTTTTGTATAATGTCATTTAATATGAAGTAAACTAGTCAATTTAACTGTCCTAAAACGGGGTTTGTTCCAGTTGGGTAGTCAACGTTTTCATAGATTTTGTTGTTAGATAATGTGGTTCAAATAAATAAATATTATTATTATTTATATTATGGATACGCCAAAAACTAGATATTATGTCAGTATTTCTGGAGACGATGGGCTCATTTTTACGTTTTATTAACTTCAAACTACACATAAACTATACATTCTTGCTAAATACACTCAAAATACATACTCTAGAAAACAGTAGAAAATAACAAGTTTAACATTTTTATTTAAAATTATTTATTCCGTATTAGACGGTTGTGAACTCGTGCAACTAATCAACTTCAAAGTACCTCATCGACAACCTATAATTCTGGGACTAACTACCAAATACATGCACCCATTTCTCGACTGCATACACTTGGGAACAAATTCATCTCTGCTATAGATACCTGAATAATGTTTTTATGTTGTGACGATTGTAAGAGCATCGCATAAGTGCTATTGTATAATTATTTTTTTTGTATTATCTTTTTACTTATCTACAATCCAAAAACGTGTTCCTTTTTTTCTTTCTATGTGTCATGCACTATATTATGTATTATGTAATTTCATACATTTTTACGTTATCCGAAATATAAAAACACGTTGATTTTTTTTCACATAGTCATGCACTCATATTATATTATATTATGCACTTGTATATTATGTAACATATATTTAAAAAAAAAGGGATTATCTACAAATTAAAAACCTTTCCCTTTATAAGTTCTCTGTGTCATGCACTTTATATATATATATATTATTAAATATATCATAAATATGTTACACTTATACTCGTATACCAACAATATATGTTACACTTATACTCGGATACCAACTATGCATCATGTTATTTTTCTTGTAACTTAAAACCTTTTTTTTTTCTGAACACAAAATCATTTAAAAGTTAAAATATGTAAAAACCCATCGGGCCCATAAATTAATAAATTTAAAAAAAAAGAAGAATTTTCTAGTATATTTACGGAGCATATAATACGAGTGTATATACTGTATATTCATAGGAATTATCAAATAAGATGCAAAATGACTGCCTCAACACAGGCTAGTCTAATGAGGCGGGTTATGTGAAACTTCAACTTATAACTGTTATTATTATTTTCTATTTTACTCGATAAACCACCATATACTTACATTATTATATTGTACATGTATTTTAGTTATAGTTAAACTAAATTACAATAAAGTTATTATTATTACGCGCAAAAACTAACTACACCGTATTCTGCATATATGGTGCAGCTATGTTTTTATAGTATTGTATATTCTGTCAAACAGGAAGTAAGTTTAGCTGGTAGTTAGGCGGATAAAGGAGATAATGGTTTGGCCTTGTGGAATTGAACTCACCCGCCGACCCTCTATGTTTCGTATCGTGAGGTGACAATTCCGGGAAACTGAATTATAGCAGAAGACCGAACGGCGATATCGACGAATCGGATGGAAGGCTTTTTTTCTTAACTAAGGTTAGCCGATATCGTAAGGAAGGATTGATAAGAATGCAGGCAAACTTCGTCGTTGTAAAAAAATGCACTGAATGGAATATTTTGAAGGATGACACAATAACATTTTTATAATATAAACGCATAAATTTGTTTTCAACCACTTCATTTTCATATAAAATCTCCAACGGTTTCGGAAGTACCCCTCCCCGTCAGAAATATATTCAAACTAAAGTACGATATAAAATGATAGATATACTCATATATGAATATTTAGTGCATATATTGAGTGGGAGCCGATACCGTCGACCGATGATATTTTTAATAGAGATACAGTTACAGGAGTTCAAATTCTTCACCGTAATAATAAAGGCAAAACATTTGATAATTTACGAGTACTGGAAATTAGAAAATCACTCCAGACATAGATGCTACCCCTACCCCCACCCCTTTATCTACACGCGTTCTGCGTCCTAGACTATTAAAATGATTTGCAACCACTTAGGTTTTGACTTTTGGATTGAACGGACACGCTCAAGCGATCAGTTCAAAACAAAACTCAAGACATAAGGCCTCTGAAGATGGACAATGTGATTTGTCCGAAACGTCAGGAGTTAAAAAGTTCTTCTAAGGACTACATTACGAGGGTAAACCGAGAAAATTATTCTACATCTTACACCCGTGAAAATCTCAACCATAACATATATATATATACAATAGATTTAGTTTTAAAATTACCAGTCTGAAGATGCATGTGACGGGGTGAAACCGTTCCGGTCGAAAATAAAGAGGTGAAAGAGAGTTACGAAGGTTTTTTAATAAAAAAAACCATAATGTCTTCAAATTATTGGTAATCGCTTTGCGGCGTCATTATGAATAAATGAATTAAAAATTACTTTATTCATATAAACATTAATTGTATTTAATTGACTATTGTAACTTTTCATAATTTCTAAAATTTCAAAATTTGTCTAATTAATTATAAACCGGTTGTAATTGTATGTACTTTTAAAAAATCTTTATTTATATCAAAAGAAAGATTGGTTTCTAATATCTATACACGACACAGCATATCCTGGTATAAAAAATTATTCAGACCAAACTCCAGCACAAAGACACTATCTCACCAACCGAAGAATAACCCCGGAACAAAGAATTCGAGACGGAGAACCAGAGCTTACTATAAAATACAAAAACAATAAACCTGTAATAGTTAGTACAAACCCGAAAAACTAAAACCCACTAATGGATACTATCAGAATATCAGAGGCTGTCGCACCAAACTACATGAATTAAGAGCAGCGCTTCCGATCCATCTCTCTCATATCATATATATTCCCTAACTGAAACTTGGTTGGATCCGTTAATTAACACAGAGGAATTAGGCTTCATTTCCCACAACACCTACCGCTATGATAGAAGTACCAAAACTAGCACCAAATCAAGAGGTGGTGGAGTTTTAATATCTGTCTCCAAATTTATAAATTCGTCCAGACTGAAATGCACTCACAAAAACATTGAATAGCTGTTTGTTCTAATCAAGACGAATCTAAGTAAAACTATTCTTGGATGTGTATACATTCCACCTGGATCTGCTAAAGAAATATTTGAAAATAACACTGAAGACGTCGAAGCCCTTAAACTCAAATATCTTGAAGCCAGACTGCCTACTCAGCGACTATAATATTCCGAACATGGACTGGCTCTCCGAAAGTAATTCTAATATCTCTGCTAATGCTCGTGAAATTATCAATATGTCAAACTTCTTAGGTCTTAAACAAATTAATGATGTACTGAATTCTAATCACCATTTATTAGACCTCGAATTTAGTAGCGATACTTCAGTAAAAATATATAAATTCGTAGATCCTCTCCTCCAAAACGATTCTCACCATCCTCCGTTAAACATATCTATCATATGAACTTCTCGTACACTCAAAATCTGTTCCGACACATTCATATAACTTTTCTAAAGCAGACTATCCACTGTTAATAAAATACCTAGAAAGTGCAGATTGGTCTCTTCTAGACACAAACAGTAATGTTAACCATAATTTAGAATCATTTTACTCCATCATCAACACGGCTATCGATACATTGGTACCCTTAACTCAAATCATATATTCAATGTTCCCTAAATGGTTTAATCACGAATTAAAATATCTATTAAAAAAAAAATTTAAAATCTGGCACAAAAATTATAAGGACTCCATCTCAGATTATAATTTTTTTCATAAATACAGATCTGATTGTAAAACACTTTCCAAAAAATTATACCCTTGGGGTGATTTTTCACAAAAACGGCGCTATACAAATCATCCAAATATTATTATTATACTTAATACAGAAAAATCTATTCTTTCTGATATTAAACACGTTTTCAATACACAAAAAAAAACCAAGCCTACCAACATCCATGTATTTCGAGGGAAAAAGTAGCAGTGCTACTAAAGAAATTGGCAACATGGCGATATTCATAATGTCACTAATTATCGACCCATTTGTATGCTCTCCATAATCCCCAAGGTGTTTGAAAAACTATTACTTGATAGAATATCTGTGCCTATTAATATCATTATTGTACCTAATCAACACGGTTTTATGCCGGGCAGATCTACTTTAACAAATCTCTCTCTCTATGAACCATTTGTATCTAAAAGAAAAAACCCAAGTCGATTCAATATATACAGACTTTGTTAAAGCATTTTACAAAGTAAACCACAAAATCCTTCTTAATAAACTTTGCAAACTAGGTATAGAGGGTAATTTATTAGAGTGGATAAAAAGCCACCTTACCAACAGAATTCTTCAAGTAACATTCAATTCAATTCAACCTGTCATATAAATTCGTGGCAACAAGTGGTGTACCGCAAGGTTCACATTTAGGCCCAATACTTTTTTTACTGTTTATTAATGATATTATAACTGTATTTGATAACAATGTTATTGTGCTGCTCTTCGCCGACGATCTAAAACTCTTCAAACTAATAAAAAACTATTGAAGATCTATGTATTCCCAATGAGGAAAGCTTGGCTTTCGAAACATATTGATACGTATATATTAATATAGTGGCGATTACAAAGTAAATTTTAATTCATTAAAAAAAAATTCACATAAAAATGGAATTGCACCATAAATTCAACATTAGAAATGACAGTTTCAAAATTAGATATAACATAAAAAGAGCATCCAAGAGAAGCTCTTGGTTGCCCTTGATAAATCAGAAAAAACGTCTGGACAAGAATCAATGTAGCTCTTAAATAGGTATGAACTAGGCACTTAGGTATTAATAAATCAAAGGTGAAATCGAGTATTGCAAATGTTTTTGTTCAGTTTGTAGCATTTATTTTTGAAACACAATAACGAGCACGTACACTGTACAGCGCCCTTGAGGTGATTTTATCGCTGAAACATTGCTCGATACATATTTACAAAAGTGGATGCATAAAGTATAAAATCTTGTGTCTCACTAAATTTTATAATCGGTGAGCTGGAATTGAAAAAAAGAATTGCGCTGGATTTCTGTTCTGAATTTCTCGATCAACGATAAGTCCGGCAGCAAAACTGGTAATATCATAATAGAATCAATATTAATTAAATAAAACAAACACTTTGTTTCTAACCACTAAATTTATTTAATTTTTTTTAATACCGACCGGTATTAATAAAAATTCATCAGGGTACAAAATGAAATTAATCATAAAAATCTATACTGTGTTAATATATAAGACGAAACATAACATAGAACAAAGAAACAATGAAATAGAAATCTAACATAATAACAGAGAGAAAGAGACAGACGTGTAAATAATGGATTACAAAGGAACACCACATAAGCAGGTGATTAAGGGATAATGGGAAATTTTATGAGTTTATGGGAAATATACCTAATATTGGGCTTTTGGACACATTTAATTGATTATTAAGAATTTTCCTTTTGGTTTTTTTAACTGCTTTCTTTATTTCGAGCGAATCTAAATTACTTAATCTGTTGGCATGACCATTTTTGTGCAAAATATTAGCACCGACGCTTTGATTAAAGGTATGTTCTTCATCAATAAGGTGATTGGCGAATTCGGTAAAGCCATTATTATCGAAGCATCTAAGACGCTCTTTAATTCTAATGTTGACATTGCGTGTTGTTTTGTCAATATAAAATGCTGAACAACCATTATAATCTAATTTTTAAATTCCCGAGTGACTAAGTTTGACGTGTAATCAATCCTTTGAATTGATTAAAAAGTGATTGATTTATTTAATTAATATGTCAAACAACAAAATGACTGCTTTCTATAAAAAAAAAACAAATAAAATATAAATATGCTTTTGTGTTTGATTCGTAGAACTCCATATATATATTTTTTTAATTTAATGTAAATCAAATTTAATAATGTTATTACAGGAACAAGACTAAAAAACGCAAAAAGAAAACATTCTAAACTTAATTAATATACGAATTAAAATGTGACCACGACGAATGCAAGGCTACCTATCGTACATCGGCAGACGGGAAGAGCTTTCTGAAATATATTCAAAGAACATATACGATGTTATAAAAATAAAAGCACTTCTTAAAAATTCGCAGAACATCTCTTAGTGAATAATCACGTCCCGCTTGGCGCAAGGAGCCTAAACTGTTACATATAGAAAGAAAGGGTCTTAGATTAAATTTACTTAAACAATTAAAAATTAATGAACGAACGAATGATTCTAATATAACATTAGTTAATAAAGTAAGGAATATTATTTATTCACCTCTTCTCAGTATGCTCACATTATCACAACAATAGAACACATTTAAATAAATTAATTAAACATTGTCATTTAAATACGGGGAAAACATATTATAAATGTAAAACTCACAGAATAGAGAATTTTAATTATCAACTAAATCGGTTTTACCTATAATAAATCATTATTTTTAAAAACCCGTCCAAATTAGAATTGGGTGGGAGTAAATAAAATCATATAAATAAGTGGTCACAGTGTGGATTAACCGCAGTTTGAAAATGGCATTGAAAGCCGAAACAGCTGTCACAATCATAAAAACTAAAAATTCTTCCAGAAGTTAAAAATATAAATATTAAAAAATTGCGTTAATACGGAAAGTACACTTCAAATGGAATGCATAATAGAAAAAATAATATAACAGCTCCATAACAATAGGTGAAGCAATGCAACACAATATTCATGCAAGCAAATATAACGCCGTGAGGGTTTTGAAATAGAAAGAATAACAAGCAGAATTCCGATGTATTTTTCTTCGCAGCTCCGAGGCAAAGTTCACGGTCAGGCTGATACTATATCTGTTTCATTTCTAACTCACACAATATGTCACTAGTCATTGCGGTCTTCAAAAACAACAAGTCGCATTCAAGGTCTGCCTTACAAAAAAATATTGTAGAGAAGTTGCGGTTTACGTATTTGATTTTGAGTCCGGGGTTGCGGGTTCAATCAATAACACCGTTTTATATAAATGCCCAGGGGCCCTAACCGCAGTCCGCATGAACTTTTTGACATTAAATAGGGAGTTAATGGGTCAATGAAGTCTTTAGCCATGACTCGCCATATTCGGAAACAACTTTATGAATTCCGTTTCCCAAAGTTCGAATGGATTCAATTGATCGCGTATACGACGTATTTCGATTCTACGAGCTTCATTAGTTTGCCTCTGTTCATCAATACGCCAGAAATTTTGCATAACGAATGACATTATTCAAAAAGTAGTGTATATTGACAGTTACTGAAGCTCATCTGACACCCGAGGCCGGTTTGGCGGGTTTTGTCTACCGACTGTCGGGATATTTTTATATCAATTAATTACCGTGCTCGCACATACCGTATAACGCCGCCTCATGACCATAGATGACGGATTTAATCAACATCGTATTGATATGGGGTTTTATCGATCGACCGTGCTAGGGCCCTGACACATCTAAGATAACCGCTGATTTCAATCAGAGGAGGAATGATTTACCGGCTTCTGTGTTACCCCCCTCCTACAGTATGGACCTCTCCATGACCCATGTTCACTTCTCCCCTTCCAAAATAAAACTTCCACTCAAGAAATAATTTCCTGTGTGGGAGTTAACATATGTCATAACTTATGTTAACTTATGTTTGTGGTTTGACATATTATTAAATAAAACAAACTTTGTTTTGAACCACAAAACTTATTTTAAATTAAGTACCCGGCGTTGCCAGGGGTTATGGAGTAAAGTTTTATAATTCTTATCCCTACTCCTACCCTAAAATTTGGCTTTAAGGGTGGGAGAGGGGTGGTTTTTAGAAAGTTGGTATAGACAGCGACCTTCCTCTTGTGTTGTAGGTCAAGCGTGCAAAATTTCATCAAGCTAGGAATAAAACAGAAGATTTGTATACAAAACAAACACACCGCCTGCCCTGGACATTCTTCTTTATATAATAGAAGAAAAAGATATATAGATAGAATAAGAAGATAGGAGAAAAAAATAAGATTTACTACCAACCGGTTTCTCTTATCCGAAGCTACGGCGGGGTAAATTTTAAAACTGAACAAAAATACATAGAGCGAGCGTATATACTCGTATAGGTGAAACATAATACAAAATATGTCTCACTGTTCCATTGCTTCGTTGTATATTGTGTCTAGCTCTTAATATATTGTAGCAAGTCTCACCTATATACTCGTATAGGTGAAACATAATACAAAATATGTCTCACTGTTCCATTGCTTCGTTGTATATTGTGTCTAGCTCTTAATATATTGTAGCAAGTCTCACCTATATACTCGTATAGGTGAAACATAATAAAAATATGTCTCACTGTTCCATTGCTTCGTTGTATATTGTGTCTAGCTCTTAATATATTGTAGCAAGTCTCACCTATATACTCGTATAGGTGAAACATAATACAAAATATGTCTCACTGTTCCATTGCTTCGTTGTATATTGTGTCTAGCTCTTAATATATTGTAGCAAGTCTCACCTATATACTTGTATAGGTGAAACATAATACAAAACATGTCTCACTGTTCCATTGCTTCGTTGTATATTGTGTCTAGCTCTTAATATATTGTAGTAAGTCTCACCTATATACTCGTATAGGTGAAACATAATACAAAACATGTCTCACTGTTTCATTGCTTCGTTGTATATTGTGTCTAGCTCTTAACATATTGTAGTAAGTCTCACCTTTATACTCGTATATATGGTATATATGCTCACTCTATGTGTTTATCTTCAGTTTTAAATTTAACAATGAGGAAGATTGGAAATTGGGCCATGTCAGAAGTCGGAATAATAGAAAGCAAGAAGTGTATGACAAGATTGAGTTGTTTAGCAGTCCGTCCTCTCTGCCTACCCCTGCGGGGAAACGGCGTGATTTTAGCGCTGTTTTTTTACTTTCACCTCGAACTTAGTAGTTAGCTCCTAGGCCCCTTTTTGCGAGATGTGGTTCATATTTTTAAGGGAAAATATTACGCAAAACACATTAATTGAAATAAAATCACTAGGGGTGGGGTAGGGGTCGGGGTAGGAATAGGGTAAGAGCATGGGTAGGGGTAAGGGTAGGGGTAGGGGTAGCCGATATGGGTATCAAACTGAGCGTCTTCACCTACGCAACGAGATTTGGGCATTTAAAAATTTGGCATCAAACTCCTAGGCCCCATTTGTCGAGATAAAGCTAACATTGAAAGTTTTTTCTTTTTATTTTCTTTAAATACTTAATAGTGGTAGTCGTAGGGTAGGAGTTGGGTAGATGTAGGGTAGATGTAGGGTAGGAGTTGGGTAGATGTAGGGTAGGAGTTGGGTAGATGTAGGAGTAGGAGTAGGTGTAGGAGAAGGAGTAGGAGTAGGAGTAGGAGTAGGAGTTGGAGTAGGGGTAGGAGGGTTGAGTATAAATATTTATCCAAATATTCGTTACAAAAATTATTTCCAACACACACACTCCTTGCTTCATCCACATTTAAACACATATACACAACTATTCACAACCAATTGCAGGACTGCAACAGGCAAAACCTAGTTATTATTATTATTCCAATAAAAATATTACAAAATTCCATAAAGAAAATCGGACACTTTTCTTTCCAAGTTCCCTGTTGAGAAGGATAAATATAATAGACTAGCTAACAGATAGTAAGTGTGATGTGATGTGAACTTGGGGCACCCTTCCTCGCTGCCAGCCAGAGGTCAGTCGTGGGTCCTTGACAATAAAGCCGCGCAGTTTGCAGACTGCATAATGACGCGGGTTCCCTCTATTACCGGCACCTATACTTACCTGCTGGCTGATAGACGGCCGACAGCCCCGTATCTGCTTACATCTTACCATGTGGTCACTGCAGACCTATATCTGTCTATACTCGTATCTTGTATGTAGGACTAAAAGTATAATGGTTCATACTGGCAAGTCACTCAATTTTTTCACCAAAATTTTATTTCATTCCAAACATTTATTTTTTCAAAATATATTTTAAAAAAGTTGTTTTTTAGAGAAGAGTAGAAAAAAAGGTGCAGCAGGGAAGGCCAACAGGTCGATAGCGGATTTACATTTTTCATGTAATAAAATAAATAAAGCAGAAGCTAAATTTTACTTTATGAAGCAGCAAAAACCTTAAAAACAGTGAGATCTGACATGGACAGAGCCTATTCTAGGAACACCCAAATATTTTCAGCTCGCATCAAAAAGTGATGAATTAATCACTTCATATTTTAGATGCTCGTTTTTATTTTTAATAAATTTAATGTAAATCAAATTCAAAAAGGTTATTATTAAGTTCGGCAAGTATTTTTAGTTTTTATTATTGTGACGGCTGTTTCGGCATTCAATGCCATTTTAACTGCGGTTAATCCACACTGTGACGACTTACGAGTATTTATATGATTTTATTTACTCCCACCCAATTCTAATTTGGACGGGTTTTTAAAAATAATTATTTATTATCGGTAAAACCGATTTAGTTAGAAAATAATTAAAATTCCCTATTCTGTGAGGTTTTTACAATTTATAATATTTTTTCTTGGTATTTAAATGACAATATTTTCTTAATTGATTTATTTAAACGTGTTATATTGTTGTGATAATGTGAACAAACTGAGAAGTGGTGAATAAATAATATTTCTTACTTCATTAACTAATGTTACATTAGGATCATTCGTTCGTTCATTACTTTTTTAATTATACAAGTAAATTTAATCTAAGACCCTTTCTTTCTATAGGTAAGGGTTTAGGCTTGTTGTTGTCAAGCGGGAGGTGATTATTTACTAAGGGATGTTCTGCGAATTTTGAAAAAGTGCTTCTATTATAATAACACCGTATATCGTCTTTGTATCTAGTTGGGAAAGCCAGTCCCGTCTGCCCGATATAGGTATTTGCAGAACATAATAATATATTAAATTTAATATTAAATTTGATTTACATTAAATTAAAACAATAAATAAATGGAGTTCTACGAATTAAATACAAGAACAATTAAATTCATTTTTATGTCTGCGAGCAGGACTTGGGCGTCTGTATATATTTATGTCTGCGAGCAGAACTTGGGCGTCTGTATATATTTATGTCTGCGAGCAGGACTTGGGCGTCTGTATATATTCATGTCAGCGTGCAGGACTTGGGCGTCTGTATATATTTATGTCTGCGAGCAGAACTTGGGCGTCTGTATATATTTATGTCTGCGAGCAGGACTTGGGCGTCTGTATATATTTATGTCTGCGAGCAGGACTTGGGCGTCTGTATATATTTATGTCTGCGAGCAGGACTTGGGCGTCTGTATATATTTATGTCTGCGAGCAGGACTTGGGCGTCTGTATATATTTATGTCTGCGAGCAGGACTTGGGCGTCTGTATATATTTATGTCTGCGAGCAGGACTTGGGCGTCTGTATATATGTATGTCTGCGAGCAGGACTTGGGCGTCTGTATATATTTATGTCTGCGAGCAGGACTTGGGCGTCTGTATATATTTGTAATGCGAGAGCAGGCTTGGGCGTCTGTATATATTTGTAATGTCTGCGAGAGCAGGACTTGGGCATCTGTATATATTTATGTCTGCGAGTGGGACTTGGGCGTCTGTATATATTTATGTCTGCGAGCAGGACTTGGGCGTCTGTATATATTTATGTCTGCAGGCAGGACTTGGGCGTCTGTATATATTTATGTCTGCGAGCAGAACTTGGGCGTCTGTATATATTTATGTCTGCGAGCAGGACTTGGGCGTCTGTATATATTCATGTCAGCGTGCAGGACTTGGGCGTCTGTATATATTTATGTCTGCGAGCAGAACTTGGGCGTCTGTATATATTCATGTCAGCGTGCAGGACTTGGGCGTCTGTATATATTCATGTCAGCGTGCAGGACTTGGGCGTCTGTATATATTCATGTCAGCGTGCAGGACTTGGGCGTCTGTATATATTTATGTCTGCGAGCAGAACTTGGGCGTCTGTATATATTCATGTCAGCGTGCAGGACTTGGGCGTCTGTATATATTTATGTCTGCGTGCAGGACTTGATCGTCTGTGTATATTTATGTCTGCAAGCAGGACTTGGACGTCTGTATATATTTATAAGGAAATGTAATGTATCCATGTTTATTAAAATCCGTATGAAGAGATATAAAAAAAATAAATCAAATGTCCTAATATTCACGGGAGATATGTGAACTGCCTCCGTATCAAGTATATTAATCAAACTAATATTTATGAAATATTATAATTGCCTTCAATAGCAATAAATAAGCAAAACGTGTGCATTAAAATAATAAAATAATTTAAAAGTTAAATAATAAGACAACTTATTTGTTAAACGAACCACAGAGAGTAAATATTGATAAGCAACAGATTAGGCGAAGCGAAGTCCCAATTGATTCTGGTCCCGTCAGTTCAATATTAGATTAGGCATCTTTGATTGATTAACTAAAGTCATAAACTGGTTTGAACTTAAACGAAACAAAGGCGGGTCTGGCTACTTACTGCATCACGCAGTGGGTGTGAGTGGGAGAATTGCGCATCTCAGATCCACCCTTGGATGTGTGCTTGAGGGGAGGAAGTACAAGTACCAGTTTCAAATATCTAAATATTGAATTGCAACCATCGCCTAAAACATAAGTATCAGTTTTTTCATACTATCTACGCGGTTATTTATTTTACTTTAGAAAAAAACAGTAAAAAAATAATAAAATGAGTGGTGTACAAATTAAGGTACGTAGAAATACTACGGACGATTTATCTATAAATTCTACATTTCAATGACAAAAGTTGTACACGAAATACGCACTTTGTGGTCTGCTAGCGTAAGAAATACTACGGTCGATTTATCTATAAATTCTACATTTCATTGACAAAAGTTGTACATGAAATACGCACTTTGTGGTCTGCTAGCGTAAGAAATACTACGGACGATTTATCTATAAATTCTACATTTCAATGACAAAAGTTGTACACGAAATACGCACTTTGTGGTCTGCTAGCGTAAGAAATACTACGGACGATTTATCTATAAATTCTACATTTCAATGACAAAAGTTGTAATTGAAATACGTACTTGAATTTTGGGTAAAACGCTCGAAAATACCGTCAATGGTTTCATTTTGGTATGTATTTCATAGAATTTAAAAGATTACAGTTTGAGGATTTTCGTAATTATATATCAGTGGCGTGCATTGCTCTATGACCAAAGGAAGCCTCTGTGTAGTGTTTCAAGCTCGGGAATAAATATTGTGCATTTAGTATTTACAGATTGATTTTTCACCGTTTTACTAAAAAGTATAAATTTATCAAATAGAATTAATTTATCAATATAGAAAAATTGTGACAAACACGTTCAGAAATTTGTGGAAAAAAATATTTAGACCAATTTTTTTTTCTATGTTCCGCTTTTCTTAGAGTAGGCATAATGTTTCATACTTTATGGACTGCGCGCCACAAATACATAGAAATGATTAGCTGTATTGCTTGCATCAACAACCTGCAAACTGGAGTTTTCACGTTACTTGGGTGCTCGTCCTGTTTGAAAGTCATTCACAGCTATAAAAACACCGAAATTAATATGTAATTATTACGCAAAAACTGTGGGACGTTTATTTTCAGTAATACTTTACTAAGAAAAGTTATTCAAGTGAATATTAATAAAAACATCATTTGTGGCCTATTGCGGCAGACAAGATAACTGATAGTGATGGAAAATCCGGAAAATTTTTATTGTATTAATTTTTGACGCTAGAAATTGATAGTTAAAACATTCCAGATTTAAAAAAATTATTTAATTTTATTTATTTAAGTTTTCAATCCACCAGGACTGGGTGTATAGTGCAAACCCAGTCCGCCATATTACATGAAATGTATACAAATATAAATAGAGAAATTAATATAATAAAAAAAGGTTAAATAATAATATAAAAATATATGAAAAGAAAATGTGTAAAAAAAATTACAATAAGATAATTCCATGATATAAAAGAAATAAAATGAAAAACATAATAGTTAATAATAACATACAATATATTATACAATTGCATGAAGCTATCACTTTGTGGTTATCCATTATAATTAAATGAAACACCACATTTATTTTTCAACACATTTTTCCGCAGGTTGTTCCGAAACCGGTAGGCGTGTAAAATAAATGTGGTTAAAACAAAGTTTGAGTGTTTCATTTAATTAGAATAAATTAATTTAATTTAAGAGATCGTCTTTCAGGGTGATAGAGCTGAGCCACTCGGATGCAGACACGACAATGGCGTTGGTGGTGGCGAAGTGGGGCGGGGAATGAGTGGACCCTCCCTTGAGTGAACATCGTAGATGCACTGCAGAACCTTGGAAATTGCAGACGTTGCCTGTATGCGTTGTTGGAGCACACCCTCAGCTTGTCCCATTGCGCTGCTGAGTATTGCGACCACAGCTCAAATGTGTATAGGGCAGTGCAGTATGTCTTAAAATGCAGTTTCCTGACATCGTCGCTATATTGATGACTCTACTTTGTCGTTCCGTATCTTCCTATCGTTCATGTTTTCTGTAAGGATATGTCCCAGGTATTTGACCTGCGAGGCTTCAAGCAGTACATTTCCATCTAGACAGATTGGTGGAATATTTAGTGGCTCCTTCTTGTGTTATTATGACAAGTCGGATAATGAGGAATGTTGAAAAATCGAATATCGAATAATCGAGAGAGTTCCGAACTTTCAAACCGGCGCCAGTTGCACTAAACTACTAAAGATAAACATTCCTCTTCTCGAAAACCGTTCAAAATATTCAAAACAAGAATGATAGACAGAACGTCACCCAAATTTCAAGGCCAGGGTGGCCTGTGAAGGCCGGCATATTATTATATCTATAATACTAACTCAATAACTTCCAATCGGGTTTGTTTACTTGAGAGCTCCGAGTTGATATTCAGAACTGGGCTAGCTACTGCCATGAACTCGGTGTGCTATAACCAGGGGCGGTTCGTGGTATTTTTAACGCGGGGTTTAATCAGAAATTCAACAGAAGATATTATATATTTTGATAGAAATAAAGAGTAATAACAATCTAAGTTACCGATGGCCTCGTATTTTATTCATAAATTTCTTCCTGCAGTGTAGAAAAATCATCCTTTTGAATTAAGACATGCATTTTACACAAAAAATAAATTTTGTAAATTTTTAATCAATTCAAAGGATAAAGATGACAAAGTTAGTCACTCGGGAATTTGTAAATTAGATTGTAATGATTGTTCAGCATTCTATATTTGCAAAACAATACGCAACGTCAACATTAGAATTGAAGAGCATTTCAGATGCGCAAATAATAACGGTGTTTCCGAATTCGCCAATCACCTTATTGATAAAGATCATGCCTTAAATCAAAGCACCGGTGCTAATATTCTGCACGAAAATGGTCATGGCAACTGATTACGTAATTCAGAATCGCTCGAAATAAAGAAAGCAGTTAAAACAAAAAGCAAAATTCTTAATATCCAGGGTTTCCTTGGTAATCCATTGTGTACACATCTGTCTCTTTCTCTCTTTATTATGTTAGATTTCTATTTTCATGCTATCTCATTGTTTCTTTGTTCTATGTTATGTTTTGTCTCATTCTATTTGTATACATAAAAACGCAGCATGTATTTTTTTATTAGTTTAATTTTGTACCCTGATGATACTTGTGTTAAGCGAAACCAGTCGGTCCTAATAAAAAAATTAAAATTTCCGTGGTTTTAAACTGATTGATTTATTTCATTAAGATATTACACGTCATCAAAATACAGCGGCAGTTACATAATTTAAAAAGGTGGGGGGCTCGATATGCCATAATAACTAAAGACTTGAGACAATACGACGTTTGTAGTAACTTGTGAATATAACGCCTTATCTAAAAAAAGGATTGAATTTTGAATACGATAACAAAAGTATACGACGTTACAATCTGTTCGTTTTTACTAGTAGATTTACAAATGCCATTAAAAGCAAACAGGTAAAGAAATGCAGGAACAGGAAAATAAAATAAAATAAAAAACTTACAAATATTTCACTACTAAATAGAGAGAGTAAAATAACATTTAACTTGTATCCCTATTGCGCAAAGTTCTGTCGGCCAGCAGAGACCGACAGTCTTCACAGACAATCTTCTGAGATCACAAATATTCCTTTTTAGCCCTGTGCACAAACTTCGACACGGTTCGGCCTAGGTTATTTAATTTCACCGTCGGGGAATTGTGTTGTTTCGGTTTTTTTGTATGAAGTATTTGCTTGGGATCGTGAGCCCATATGTGCTGAAACCATTCAGCACAGCACCTATGGGAATATCGCGTTGTTCTTCGACCGTAGTACTCGGTCGCGAGGATTTTAAAAGCGGAATTTTAACGGCGCGCTGTTTATATTGTGGTTATATTATAATGCAAGTTAGTCTTATTTTATCAGAATTTTAATGGGAGTTCACTGGACAATCGCTCTTTAGAGAAAACCGCCACTGGCTATGACTGATGTGTCCCTCGGCGAGAACTGGTCTACTGGCCTGGGTCGGTGTTGGTTGGGTCGAATGCGTCACAGTTAGCAAGCAGCCACGCGAAGGTCGCCCGCGACGCCATTGAATCGTCACCTCAAACACATCCTATTAACCAGACGGTCAGTATCTCAGATCATAGAACATAAATCTATGATCTGGGGTCAATACAAATAATAATTATTGAAATGGTGTTAGTCAATGGGCTCTATCAAAATACCCATCACCCCCCCGCCAATGAGAAGTGGCAATTTTTAATCGCATCAATAGCACTGTGAATGATCAATTGGACAAATCAGTGACGTAAATTGGTGTAAACCATTTCCGAGACGCTTTAATGATGTTGTTGCTTGTGGAATTGTCTGATTCCAAGAAAATTAATATCTGGCACTTAATAATGTACGATAGAAAGCTCACGGAGTTAGTTGACGTTCAAAATGATCAATTGAAATAGAAAAATAATGTCTGGACCTTGGTTGCGATTCAAAATATTAATTCTGTATTTCATTTCAATTTTCAACATTCCAACTGTCTGTTTTACCACCGATGAGTAAAACTACCCGTCAAGTAAACGACTGTTTTTATAGTCATGTTAACTTTACGATTAAAGTACGATAGGTACTTGACAAGTAGTTAGTTACTCGATAATATATTCAGAGGCGGTGAAATATCCTCGAAGTACAAGGCCCACAGTATCAGTCATTGTAGTAATTTTCTCTGATGAGCGTTTGTGCAGAGAATATAAAAAAAAATAAGAAAATTAAACAAACTCGTATTATAATTTCACCATAATTTAAACAGCGCGCCATTCTAATTCCGTGCTAAAAATTCATCCGTCCGTCAATACTGCCCAAGAGCGAGTCTGAAATGAATCCCATACATGCGTTATTAATCCCGCTCGTACAGGACTTTCTGGCTTAATAAAAGGTTCGTATAAAACATACTACAGCGCTACAGCGGGAAACGTCCAAACCTTTGCAATAAACAAGCATCCAGGGCAAGTAAGGAATTGGTTAATCCCAAATTTGTACGTAAAATTTTTTGGAAGAATCAACATATTTTTTATGCAACCGAGGGTATTTTTTACCTTCATTAATATTCGATTGAATTTCCACTGAGATAGGTCACTCAAGTATTTATTCCACTTGATCGTCCCCTACTTCTTCCACCATTAGCTTCCACTCTTTTCGTCGACCATTCATCTTACTCATAACGCTTAAAGCAAACGTTAATACTATGTTAGGGTCGCTTTATTCGGTAATACACAGTTATGTTTTATGAGCGGAGCATTGTCCAATTACACCAAATGAGATAAACAAGATTACACAAAAATAATAGCACATACATAGTAAATTAACGAAGCAAT
Source organism: Halesus radiatus (assembly GCA_022606495.2). Taxonomy (NCBI): domain Eukaryota; kingdom Metazoa; phylum Arthropoda; class Insecta; order Trichoptera; family Limnephilidae; genus Halesus; species Halesus radiatus. Next base: position 209,134 of record JAHDVE020006675.1, read on the forward strand.
GGCAAAAATATACTATTGAAAAAACGTTCAAGTCAAAGCCCGAACAAGGCTTTGCTAGAGTTAATGATTTTTGACATGCTTATCTTCGAAGTTTATTCTCGTAAAGCCTGACAAAAATCATTTAGACTGGTACCAAAAGGCCCTGGCTTGAGTTAAAAAATGAAGAAATGTCTATGAATTTATTTTTATTTTCTATTATGCCACTGATAAGCCACAAAGATCTCATTTCTGCTGAATTCAGTTTACTTTCATCATCAATATTTTACACATCTCACTTCCTAGTATCTGATAAATCTTGATTACGTAAGCTTGTTTCCTTTGACAACATATTATTTGTGGACATTGCGTTCATTCCTCCCGACTTCTAAATAAAATCGATAACATTGTTCTTTGACTTTGTTCAGTACACAATAATAGTTAGTCGGACTTGTAGTCATATGTGTTCATTTAAATACCAAAATAAAGCAATTTTTGACAGTTCAGTGATCTAACTTAGCATAATTTATTTAATACCAACAGTATAAATATACCATAAACAATAATTACATGTCACAGTTAACTATACTACAAGCCTAAGAATATAGCACAAATAATTTTAAAAGGTAATTATTAAATGTGGCATTAGATCGTATCATGCAATGACATCTGAGTACGAGTATGTAAGGAATAAAAGTTCATAAAGGACATAAAAGTAAAAGATATGCATACATATAGTAAAGTTAAGTTATATTATATTAATATTGATTGAAAAGATATGATACTATTATAGCGTTATTATACTTGCCTTCAGTGCAGTTAAATATATCCGCTACATCTGCATATCTATTTCTAACTTCATGTAATCTAGGTACAAGCGAGTGTTTGTAATGCTCGGTCCTGGTGTTGTTACATTTAAACAGGATTTTGGAACGAGTTGCTCTCGTTGGTAATACTTAATTGACACATATAGAGTAAACAAAAATCTTTTAATAAGATACAAACACCTATATATTTATATAAAATATGTCGCATAACAAACATGGGTTACGTAATTGGATTCTAGCATCATTACTGCAACATCATTCATATTACGTTGGCATGGCTCGCAGTGGACTATTATGTTTTCCTGTGTTAGTGCAAAAAAACACGAACGTCATCCACACAAGTAGATTAGGATCCGTCATTCATTCCGTACGAGACGAGATTTTAAACAAAACGTCAACAAATAACTTCGTCAACAATCATAAAATTATTTTATGGCGCCAATTTCAAACAAATATTTATGTAAACAAATAACGTTAATAACAAACAAATTGTAATGAAACCAATTATGGAATTAAGCACAAGTAGAATAACAAGTTACTAACTGAAGTACCCAGCGTTGCCCGGGGTTATTAATAGTTTGGAGAAACGTTTTATAATCCCTAACCCTATCCTACTCCTACGCCTACTCCAACTCCTACTCCCTACCACTAAACAGTAATTTTCCCCTTGTTATGAACGTCAAGTGCGCAAAATTTCAATTTCAAATATCAAAAGTTAGCTTTAAGTGTGGAAAAGGGGTATGGGGGTGGTTTGTCGAAATCTAGCTATCAATAAAACTGTAGATTTGTATACAAAACACACACACACACGGCCCGCCGGGACATTCATTTTTATATAAAGAAGATTAGTGCCTCCACACGACTGGTTTTCCCAGTACCTACTAACTGATGTCAAAGTCTCGGCCGTCTGACCGACCTTTCCTAAAGTCCAGTCCATTGTTTGATCCTTTCTCACGTGTTTACTAAAAAACGGTGGGCTATTTAGATGTGCATGTGGAGGCGGATCATGCATCGACTGATTCATTGCTTTGTAGTATGCAGGTAAACATGCACTGTATCATTGAAATTATGTAAGATATGTACTGTAATTTCGAATGTACGTGAGTATCTAGTAACTACGAACTTATCGGTGCAGTGGGAATTTTATCTTCATTATATGACGATTCTTTCACTAATTTTATGCGAACTTTTTCTCGGAATCAAGTCGAATCAATATTCTTAGTATAAATCCAAAAATAAAATCGTCAATTCGGAGCTATAGGACCGGAGATATTGATTAATCCAGCCTTGCGTTTACTTGGACAAGTTAAAAAAAGTCGATTTGATGGATTTTTACGATAAATTAAATTCGCACTATAATTATAAGCACAAAACCAAAATCAAATTATTATTTTTTGACAGGAAGAAATCACTTTGTTGTTAGAGCTAATTAGATTGTAAAAGTTGTAACGCTTTTTAAGGTCATTATATAAATATTCTCCAGTCCTAAATATTATAAATATTTCAAATAAATACCTACTCTTCTTGTGCCACCAATCTTTTAATAAATGTAACATCAATAGAAAAGGATGATAAAATAGCTACTGTAAAAATATCATCTCTAAGCTTAAATTTTCTAATAAAACTGTTCATCTGAAGCGACCTGCCAGCTGCAGCTGCAGGAAAGTATGTTTTTCTGTATCTATTTGTATATAATTAGATAAAGAATAGGAAGTAATATTTGTACAGAGCGCTTGAGGTGATTTTTCACTAAAATGGCGTTAAACAAATCATCCAATTATTATTATTGTCAGATTTGAATAAAAATATATCGATTAATTGATAAACTAAAGTTCTTTAAAACTTAAGACAAGATTTTTGTGCATAGTGCAAAGGGTAACAATTATTATTTTTATAAACAATAATTATTAATCTAAAACACTCATCTAAATTGAAAAAAACCTTCCGAGCAAAGATAAATGTCGCCGGCAGGACTCGAACCCGCACCCTTCTAATGTCCGGTCAGATGCTCTACCGTTGAGCTACGTCGACTTATCGCAAACCCGCCAAGTTAATCAATATATACTAGTGTTCCATTCAATAATTACTGTTTTTATTATATTTTCACCTGTAAACAACCAACTTTATTAGTATGAGAGAGGCTTGTAACAGCTAAATCCCTCAAATAGATGGCGTCGAGACAAATTATGTCTACATTTATTGGTGAAAATTGCTTTGACTTGTCAAATATTTATTAATTGATAAACTAAAGTTCTTTAAAACTTAAGACAAGATTTTTGTGCATAGTGCAAAGGGTAACAATTATTATTTTTAACCGGACATTAGAAGGGTGCGGGTTCGAGTCCTGCCGGCGACATTTATCTTTGCTCGGAAGGTTTTTTCAATTTGGATGAGTGTTTTAGATTAATAATTATTGTTTATAAAAATAAAAATATATCCGTTTTAGCACCATTTTATTGAATACATAAACAAACCGGTATCGGTTCAGTCTGAACCTTCTTCAGGGTTTTATGAATAAAATACTTGTATCTATACGAAGTAAAGTTGTGCTTGCAGTAAATTATTACATAGATAGTTTTTTTTACGTTTTTCGTGTTATTGTGTAGTCAAGTCCCAGCGGCCTCATTATCGCAAGGCTTTCTGAAATTTTATAGTCGATTTTTTGCATTATTTGTTTGATAAATCAGATTATACTGGACGATATTTTTCCAAAAAATATTATTATAGCATAATAATGAAACTGTATGGCGTAGCAACTGTCAGCCTTGAAGATGTCGGGAGTCGGGATAGTGGAATTGTTAAATAACTTGGAATTTGCATAAGAATGGCTTATTGAGAAATATATACAATTCTTAACACCAGGAGAGAATACTTTGTGAGAAAAATAATACATTAAATTAAGGGGTTGGGGGGATACCTTTCTATTCAGATTTAGTCAATAATAGATAATAGTTGTGTCGGACTTGTTCGCCTCTCCCGCAGTGTTTTGACAAATATGTATTTGAAATATAATTGTTGCATTATACTTGTATAAACTAAGTCTATGTTGTAAGGGAGTTGGGTCATATGGAGAACGAATGTTATTTCGCTGTCCGCAAATGACCCGACTCTTCCTCCCTTTGTAAATGTATATTTCAAGGCCTGCGAAAAATGTGTTTTCACCGATTGCTTGTGAATGTGAATGACTAAATAAAACGTCAGAGCGAGATGGTAGAGTGAGGGAGAGAGGAGATACGTTAGAGCAGAACGCGTTAACTCTGAGAGTCCCGAACCCCCAACGTTTCGTAGGCGACTTTAAGTAGCCTGCGAAAACCAGATTAAAAGAGTCAGCCAGCAATTCTCGCCCCGATGTAACCACTTGTCTACGTCGACTGCCCCGCCCGCTACACTTCTGCTCTACTCGCCACGTTTCTCTCTGACCACCGCTGACCCTGGACTCCCATCGGAATACTGACTCTCACCGGACCCAGACCAAGCATCATGATATCAAGCATGATATGTCAACATTACATTATCAAAATTCTAAATTTATTTGACAATTGTAACAATGTGGAACAATTCTTTTAGAAATTTAATGAAAATCAAATTTAATAATGTTATTATTAATTTATGCACGCATTTAAGTTTTTATTATCGTGACAGCTATTTCATTTTATTTACTTGAACGATTATAAATTAATAAACGAATGAATGATCCTAATATAACAATAATTAATAAAGTACGGGAAATTATTTATTCCCCACTTATCAGCAAGTATAATAAAACAATTAAGAAAACATTGTAATTTAAATAAAGGGAAAACACATTATACATATAAGTACCCCACGTAATAGAAAATTTTAATTATTATCTAACTAAATCGATTTTACCGGTAATAAATAATTTTAAACACTATCCAAATTAGAATTGGGTGGTAGTAAATAAAATCGTATAAAAAAGTCGTCACAAAGTGGATTAACCGCAGTTTGAAAATGGCATTGAATGCCGAAACAGCTGTCACAATTATAAAATAATAAAAAAACTAAAATACTTGGAGAACTTAATAACAACTTTATTGAATTTTATATGCATCGAATTTAAAAAAAAATTATAGACGAATAAAACACAAACACAATTAATAAATTAATCACAAGCATCCGTGCATGGAAATGAAGAAAAAATGGTAAATGTTTTTGCGCTTGGTGGGAATCGAACCCGCAACCGTCGAATTCACGTTGGAAGCACCCACAATAACACACAATTATTCATGGGTCTGTATTATAATCATAGTCATTCATGTCTTCCAATCATTTTCGAAGTTTTTTATTATTTTCTCCGCAGAAGGGTGGACTATTATTGTCGATGGTATCGGAGACAAAAACAATAAGATTTAATATTAACGACGGTATCCGTCATGTGAAATCAAGAGGCATCTCCCGTAGGTGGGTTCCTAATCTTTATAAGAAGCTTGTTTTTCAAGGAACAGAAAGACAAACATTCCCGACTTGGGTATTTGAAATCCTTATACTTTAGTCATTATTTGTGCAACATATGTTGTCGTTGGAAAATCGAAGAATCTCTGCTGATGTACTGTGATGTATGGAGAAAATTGCTAGATCCACCGTAGATTCCTAAGAACTCCTGCAACGGATCCAACTACGAGTTCCCAATAGACTCATCAGATTGGACCAAATTCTTAGCCTTCCTCGATGCAACACTAAATCTAAGCAAAACTCCTACATCACAAGTTGTCCAAAGAAGCGAAACTAGCACAATGGAGTGCTGATACCAACCCTGATGTATGACAGTGAGGCATGGAACTGGCAGAGGAAGGATAAAAGTAGACTGAATGCTGTAGAAATGAGATCTCTGAGACGAATGTGTGGTAAAACAATGTATGATCGTGTGAAAAATGTTGAGATTCGTAAAGAATGCAAGGCCGATTAATAAAGGAACGCTTCGATGGTTCGGTCATGTAGAGCGAAAGAACGAAGAAAGGAGTGTAAGGAGAATATATGACGCGAATACGAATGGAAGAAGAAGCCGGAGACATCCGAGAAAGACATGACACGATCTAGTTAATAAAAATTGGAATAACAGAAGAGAATGTATGAAAAGTTGTATGAATGTGAATGAATCAAGAAGTGTATGCCAAGATAGAGTTGTTTGGCGGTCGGTCCTGTCTGCCTACCCCTGCGGAAAAACGGCGTGATGGTTAGTTAATTAGTTAGTTAGTACAATGGTTTATAATATCTAGTATTTTAACCTTTTGTAAGCGTTATATTATCAGAATAACAAATTAAGTTAAAAAATCTAACGTTTTTATTACATTGTTGGTTTAACGGCCTCCATGGCAGAGCGGCAAGGTCCTTTACTCCGGACACAGAGGTTGCGGCGTTATGGTTGGTTAGTTACTACTTGCAATTTGACATCTTTAACTCTGCACCATACTTCATAAAGTCACACCGGCGATCTATCGAGCCTTTATAACTCAGATACCTACTCACCTCATACTACCACCAGTCTATTTAACTTTCTTCTTTATATCTCTATATAACCTATTTTTTCTTGTTCTTTTATTAATATAAAATCACACACATACATTTCAAGTAGATCGACCCCCCCCCTCTTCCACTTTCCTTTCCACACGCCATAACAAATTAAATGTAATTTTTAAATTTATATTTCTTTATTTTTAAATTTGATTTTGATTTCTTCGAAAATCACTAGATTCACTCGTATGCAATACCCAAGTGGAAACCTGTAAACAGTCAAATTTATGGCACTTATTTATCACTTATACTTCATTTTTTATGTAAACTGTTGGTCTAAAAATAAACAAAAATAAAATAAACTGATGGAGTACTTGCTGGGCTAGCAGAATCACTTGTTTTTCGTATGGCGTAGGAGAAATGGTGAAGGTCAAAGTGGGATGCTGAGGTTATTCGGCCAGCCGACGGCATCGGGAGTCACTTGGTTCAGCACAGATGTGCCATAGGGTAACTGATGAAGGAGACATTCTTCTAAGATGCGTTCTGTTGTTTGAATGTTTCCACATTCACAATGTTCAGAATCCTTTAGACCCCATTTATGCATCATATACGCACAACGGCTGTGACTGTACCGGATGCGGTTTAATGATGTCCACGTCTTCAGAGGGACAGAGAACCCTGGCAGTTTAATAGCTAATAAAATTAACTTATTAATCGACAGTTTACTTTTTTATCAGTTTGCACATCTGCAGTTTACAATAATTAAAACCAGCTATGAATTTCCACCTTGTGACTTTACCTCTAATAAGACAAGATAGAAAAATAAAATAAATTTGGAACACTAACTAACTAACCATCACACCGTGTCCCCGACGCGGTCTGACTCAAGTATTTGATTAATTTGACCGTGCCATGTCTTCCACGGACGTCCCCGGCTTCTTCCTCCATTTACATTTGCGTCATTTATTCTCCTTACACTCCTTGCTTTCCATGTAGGGCGTGTAGAGCGAACGAACGAAGAAAGGAGTGTAAAATTGTAATATAAATAAATAAAACAATAAATCACCCATGGCAGGCCGGATACAAATTATTGATGGAGTTCTGAAGATGTTCACATATTATATTAAGAAGAGATATCATAATATTATTTCATGATAATAAGATGCGATATGAAATTCGTAACAGAATAACAGACAACAACAAAACACCAAACAAAGTCACTCGACATGTCAGAAAAACAGCATTTTATGGAGTTCTTATATTCAGTTAGCAATCGGAGATGTCCACATTTGATAACATACGAGTATAATTGTAATTATTACGTAGTCTATTCATGCAAGAAGTTAGTTTCCAATTTGTTTTAAATTGATCCACTTCGGATTGGAGCGCGAAGGTACATGTACATTAAGCTGAATCTTATTTTGCAACTCCGGGCATTGAATGCTATTGTTTTAAGTTCTTCAATAAATGTATAATTATTTTGCGGCGTCATTATTAATAAAATTAATAAGAAATTCTATAATTTGTATACTGTGCTTTTATTATTCACTTTTTTTACTTCAAATATGGTCAGGAATGGTTAAAGTAAGTCCTGTACGTCTCTTGACACCCTGTGTATTCACCTTCGAAGGCGTTAGCTCTATTGGTTAGAGCGCAGCTTCCGGATAGATCGAGAGGGTCTGGGTTCGAGTGCCAGATGACACTGTCACCTTTTTATTTTCTTTGGCTTTTTTGTCACATTTTAATTTGAGATTTGTTAATATTATCTTAAATGATTAACAAAAATATGATTCAGAGATTGATGGGTTGACTTTACTCGAAATCATACATTTTTACCAAATAAGACAGTTGACAACCGTTCCTTCAGGCTTCCACACCCCCCCCCCCCCCCCCAACTATTTCCTGAATGAATCCGCACCAATCCCACCTTTCCTATTCTCATCTCCAAGAGGTCCACACTCCACGGCCGGTCACTTTATCATGGTTAGTTAAAAACCTCCCAGCGGGCAACACGTGCTGGCTATCAAAAGCCTTGACGCAGGACATTGGCTTTCATTTTCTAGAGGCCTCGGGTATTTCATTACACGGACCCAGGGGCAAAAACCCATCTACTTAGTGCTTTGTCATTCGCCGGGGCGATACTGAAAGCGTAACTTCCACGCGACAAAAACTAAAAAGTTCATACCGTTGCGGTCTTGCGTTCAAGATGTTTTCAGACTTTTATGAGATGATTTCAAGTATTGCTTCCGCTTGAATGCATCGGGGAAGCGTCTTGAACGGGTTAATTAAATAAATTAAAATAAATAATTAGGGAAAAATTGACAGACTTATCTGTACAGGTGATCAAAAGAGGAATTCATTCCAATCACATTCTTGGTATCTAAAATATCTATTGCCCCGAAGGAAATTATTTTCCTCTGTGCCTCCAGTGTGTAGTTAACATATTAAAACTTACAAGAATAATAAGGTATTTAACATGGATGTAGGTGTTACGGGGAACGTATCGGTATTCCCGAGGAGGCAGCGCGCATGCGCTTGAAGGTTCTAGACGGCAAAAAAACCAACCAGTTTGGCGCCAGAATAAGTTACTAGGTTGGCTAAAAGCTTCAATTAATTATCGGATTATATTATTTATCCTCTGTTATGAAACCAGTTGATTAAATCATTTCAAGGAACAAGGGCAATAAAGAAAGATAAAACTTATCGAAACAACTACAGCCGATTTGTGATGTTTAAGTTTAAAATTACACAAACAGGTTTTAGAGAACTGCTCGAAGTTTTTTGTACTTGTTAGCCGGCTAACGCGCTCAAAAAAAAAACTCAGCGTTGGAAGTTATTAAGCAATAAAAAGCAAAACAACAATATCAATAATACACAGATTATCGTACATACCTATATTACGTAACATCCTCGCAAGAATAATAATCCTTAGTTCCAAGTGTCACATGAGAGACGTTGCGCTCTCACCACAAAAACAAACAATACAGAAGGCTGCGCGGGAATACGAACTAACCCGAATACAAGTTTCGCACAACGCACAATATTCCACAGCATGTCGGCACAGCGTCCTGCCGGCACCCGAAGTTCGCGCAATGAGCAACAAAATAGTACTGTCAGAAATGTAAACAAGAGTTATACCTCCACGTGAATAGTTTGTGTGTTAATACGCGCTCCGTAGTACGCAGTAGCGATAAACGCGCCGGTTTTTGCGGACAAGAGGCGGAATAGCGCAGTTCGCACAGAGCGCCGAAACGGAATGGGACGGGACGGCGGCTCCTAGCGAATGGGGAGTACGCTCTGCAGATGTGAAAAGAAACCTACGTTCCGTCGCGGTTAAATAGGTCCGGAGAGACGGCCGTACGTCGCTTACCGCTGCAGGACGTAGTCGGCGGGAAAAAGCCCGCCAACTGAGGAGAATGTCACGTACAGTGTACACGGCGATTACGACAAATACCAAATCGGATGATATGACAATAATACAAGACGTTCGGACACGTCCTACCGCTGAAAATTGAAAGATGGTTTGCTGAAAAATCTCCCAGCGGTTTATTGTGAACTGAACCCCTCATTTATCAAGTTAGCTCGGTCAATGTTAGTTTAAACTGAAACCTCATTTAAACTACTGAAACAAATTCAATTCCCTGGCGGGGATGCTCGAAACACCATTGAGCCCGAAGACCGCTTAGTTTCGTGTGACAACTTCTACTTCTATATAGAGGTTAATTTACGTTACTTCCCTTAGAATTAATTTTAAAATACCTTTTTTGTACGATGTATTTCAGAAATTTTTAGAAATGTGTAATGTCAAATGTGAAATGATAAATGAGATATTTATATATACTAGCTGAAGTACCCGGCGTTGCTTTGGGTTAAGAATCATTTGGGGTAAAGTTTTGAGGTTACCCCTACCGAGTAGTTTTCCACTTATTTTGAACTTCAAGTGTGCGAAATTTCATCAAAAAGGACCAAAATTCTGCATTAATCTCATGTAAACAGTAACCTTCCTCTGGCTTCGAAGGTCAAATGTGCAAGATTTCATAAAGCTCGAAATAAAACTGTCGATTTGTATACAAAACAAACACACACTGCCGCCCGGGACACTCTTCTTTATATAATAGAAGACGATAGAAGAAGAAGATCATATATTTATTCACGCCCAGAAGGCTTTTACATGATGACACATTTATCACATAGTTTTACAAGGGAATACAATAATGTACACATTAAATAATAAATAGGTGTAAAAGAAGTAGATTCAATATAACAGTATGTAGTTACAGCGTAATTATCACAATGAATAATAGTTTATCCTGTGGTTACATTATAACAGCAGGTTGTACAAAAGAGTATAAGAAGTAGTTTAGTGCATAATATAATAACATAAGTATAAAAGAAGTGAGAAGGTAGATACTATGTAAGTAGATAGTTTCAGCGCAATAGGCGGGTAATAAAGGCAGTAGAATTATAATTACTATGACGTTGTAAAATATGAACAGTTCATAATATACGTGTTTATAAAACAGCAAACCTTTATTATACCTGATTGGGTATTTTGCAGAAACATAACATAATAAAAATTGCAATTTTTTTTTTTAATTATTATTAATATTATTATTTTAGAAAAAAAAAAATACTGGAAAGCTGTTTTAATGAAATTTGCTCGAATAATTTTGCACTGCTTTGCTGCTGCACCACACTACCAGTACATTATGTTGTTTTTCAGCATTACAAAGTGCCAGATAATCCTATCTTCCACAGACTCGACTTTATGGTTAAGGAACTAATAAGAAATTGCGTAGAAGACATTCATGAGTACATACATAGAATTGTTCTTGTAGAAGAAATCAGAACATATTTGTTGGTATTTTTGCGTTTTCAACATTTACATTTTCGCTTGGACCCTCTCCAGTCCCCCCCCTGGGAAGGGTTTCCTCACTGGTTGCGGACCCCTGGCTTAAAATATAAGTGTAGAATTATTGTATAATTTTAATATTAACGTATTCTAATGCAAGAATAAAAAATAAATACATACATTGCCGAAAATCTTCATACAAACAAAAAAAAACATTTTTCGGTTACAACATCAATATTTTGTATTTTAAGTTTAGCACTAATAAAAAAAAAGTCACGAGCCGACACAGATTCAACCACATACATTATTTTCTTGATTCACATAATACGATAACAATATTCATGATTTTTATCAGGTTTGAAAGAATGGATTTCAAGTGAAATATTTTAAAAGGGAGATAACAACGGCTAAGATTATTTTTTAACACTAAAAAAACAATTTCTGATGATTATAAAAAAGTATTCTACAAAGATGGGAATCATTTCTAAATAAATAATCTAAATCTATCTACCTATGTATATATAAATACGGATGTTTGTCTGTCTGTCTGTCCTCGATTTTCTCGAGAATTACGCGATCGGTTTCGTTGAAAATAGCACAGTTTGTTATTGTTAGCACCGGGAAGGTTTAGAGAGTGGTTTGAATAGATCCAATACGTAAAACTGTTGATATGACGTTTTAAAATTAGTATGAAAAACATTGAACCCGCCATGTTGTATTGAGGTTAGCCCATAGCCATTCTGGTTAGCCACAGATTAGATATTCAAAAGAAGAAGGTTGGTTTGGGTAGAATATTTTCAAAATGTAAAACACAAGCAGGTTAAGTACTTTATTATTTAGATGCATTTTGAAAAAATTGGAATTAATTTATTTATTATTAATATGTTTATTTGTTTAGCCATAGTAATAGTCCTCACAAAGCATTACTATCGCTGTCAATTATGGCACCCAAACGACAAGCAAGAATTCACAACTTCATAACAATATTGTGCTAGTAATCTATAAATAGAAGAAAATTAAATATTATGTAAGCGTAGTGAGCAAGATTAAGAAAGGGACGCTTAGATGGTTTGAGCATGTAGAGCGAATGAACGAAGAAAGGAGTGTAAGGATTTCTCTTCAATTTATTGTAAAAAGCCATTTCCTCAAGCCCCTGGTAGTTGTTTGGTTTCGGTTTTCTTCGTACAGTTAAAAAAAAAATATGTGAAGTAAGTTATTGCTGAACATAACCCGACTCTTGTCTTAAAATGTTACTATTTTTGCACTATTATTGTGAATGTGTTCTTTTTGTATAGCCGTCTATATACTGTATAATATTTTGTAATTTTATTAGATGAATATGCACCTAAGGAGTACTGCAGGAGTAATATTAATAATAGGCAAGAATGCATGTAATATGTTAATAATGTATAAATATAATGTAAAAGGAGCACTTTAGGAATACCACTGAACGGAATTATTTAATCTTTTTTTAAAGTTTATTTATGGCAAAGCGCACTTGAAGTGAAATAACACAAAACTGCGCTATATAAATGCTTTGTTATTATTATTAAAGAGAATATATGACGTGAATGTGAATGGAAGAAGAAGCCGGGGACGACCGAGGAAGATATGGCACGATCAAGTGAATCAAATACTTGAGTCGGGCCATGTCAGAAATTGTAATAACAGAAGAAAATGTATGAAAGTGAATTAAGCAAGAAGTGTATGCCAAGATCGAGTTGTTTGGCGGTCCATCCTATCTGCCTATTCCTGCGGGGAAACGGCGTGATGGTTAGTTAGTTAGTTAGTTAGTTAACTGTCAAGGTAAGAATCGTGGCTCCCTTATCAGACACAAGAACACCCTTAAATTAAATATTTTGTAAAATAATTGAAATGTAACTTATAAGAAATAAAAAAGTAAAATAAATAAATAATATTTATATACGAGGTGTGTTAAAAAAAAAGTATTTATTTATTCATCAATATCCATTTTCTCCCCTTCAAAGTAATCCCCTCAGATATAATGCACTTATGCCAGCGCTTCTTCCAATCCTCGAAGCACTTCTGGAATGCGCTTTTCGGTATGGCCATCAGCTCGTTCTTCGATTCTGACTTTATCTCATCAATTGTGGCAAACGAAAACGAAAATAACATGACTTTTATGTCATTTTGTACTATGGTAATGTTTATGATTCAATAAAATAATTTAAAAAAACATACTTTATATTCACCACTTTATTAATATACACAGATATCTACATATTTCGAAAGCGATGCTTTCTTCATCAGGAATATATAGAATACTAAAAATAATAATGTCAAGTATAGACAAATGAAAAAAATTAGAACACAATAAACATACAAATTATATTTTTAATTAATTTATCAATAATGACGCCTCAAAGTGAATATCAATCGCTTGAAGAAATTATACTCGTATATGATTTAAATTTAAGAAAGAGAAAAAAGATTTTTATTGCCATTTAAAAGTTTCCCATGCACATTTAAGAAAAAAATATCATTTATTATCAAGACTCGAGGGGTTAATTCACTTGATTTACTAGTATTCCACTGTTTGTTTTATACACTAACGTCATGTATGTTTTACTATCTCTACTTCCTCTTTGACAATCGCTCAACTGTCCTGAAATTCTAGTCATTAATTAATTACCTTAGCGTTATGTTCGAATCTCCTCATTCGTATAACAGCCGCACATGGACTAATCACACATAAATATGCTAAATGGCATAATTTTGGTTAACGGATTTTCCCAAATAAAATTTCACATCTTCTAAAGTTCGTAATTAAAATTCTACAGAGCTCAGAACTGGATGAGGACCAATAAAAGCTTCTACGTTCACCTTTCACGTGGTGGGTAATTACAGGCATAAAAAAATAGGCTACCCAATTGGGTTAAGGAATCGGCTTGGAGGCCACTGCACATGACAAAAAGAAAGTTTGTGGTCTTAGGCCAAAATGCCGCAAGCGAAAAAGAGACACTTTAAACATTCAACAGTTCCCGTAAGCTGAAAGATAATAAATTTCACTGGTTTGTTGGGTTTGGTGGACGATTTGCGATTTCATAGTTGTATCAAATGAAAGAGGACACAGAGTGGACAATTTGAATACTTATTATAATATTACGTCCACAGATAAATCAAGAAATTCATATACTCGTACATATTATTAAATTACGAATAGCGTGATCCCGGCGGACGTGATTCATGCAAATAAAATGCACTGTGACAAATACTCGTTATGCGACAAGGAGACGACAGTGAAATGTTGTTAACATCTACTGGGGCGATAGGCTACTGCAACGTGTGGGTACTGTATACTGTAACTGTGTAAACGTGTACTATTCGCAGAATTTATCAATACGGCGTATTGATTCCTTCAATGTGACTGTCAACGATATACTGATATCCCATATTGCAAGTATGATTCACTTCAAGATTATGACAATTTTTATTATGAAATGTTCACATGGACTGGGGCGATAGGCTACTGCAACTTGTGGGTACTGTATACTGTAAGTGTGTAAAGGTGGACTATTCGCAGAATTTATCAATAAGGTATTGATTCCTTCACTGTGACTGTCAACGATATACTGATATCCCATATTGCAAGTATGCTTCAATTCAAGATTATGGCAATTTTTATTCATGTTATCTTGTTTTATGCGATTTTTTTAAAATTAAAAACCTTTTCAATTTTCTTTCATTCGTTTATTTCATCATTTACCTTACGGGCATCTTTAGACCGGTACAATTTAAACTAAATCTATGATATACTGGTATTATGACACTTATGTCAGGAGTGAGCCCCATTGGATCTATCTAATATTGCACATTTATGAGTGAGAAATTAATTTAATTGCTGACGGAACGCCTTTAAAATTATATTTGTACCACTTTCGGGTTGGTTTCAGTTCTTCTGGAATACAGACACATTGCGTTGGTTGACTGAATTCACGTTTTTTAAATATAATATCTATCGTGCCAGCTATATATAAAACAGTTGTAGTTAACAGTAATTTATAAACAAGGTAGGAATAATTCGTTCATACTTTTATTGAAATTTGCCAAGTTCATATTATTGTCAAATACATCCATATCGTGTAAGTATTTGTTACCAAGGCTGTGTAATCGTTGAATTGGGGAATACAAACTATAGTTGGAAGGGGATATACGTATGTAAAATGTTAAGGTTTGGCTTGTAGTTTGTTTAGGTATGTATAGGTTGATTAAATGCAGGAGTTCAGAACAATCGAATTTACAATTTAATAATTTTGATAAAAAGGTTAGGTTGTTAATTTTCCGTCTGTTTTCGAAAGTTGGAATATTAAAAATATTCACTAATGATGAGTAATTTATATGATCTAAAGGTATGTTAACTTTAAAATTTATGAAACGTAAAAATTTTCTTTGATATGTTTTTTTTAATTATTTATTTTTATATTAGGTTAGGTTAGTTAGTGTAAAGCCCACTTGAGGTGAACCTTCACAAAACTGCGATATATAAATTAACTGTTATTATTATTATGGGTCGATTTGAACAATATTTTATTATATTATAATAGGTACACATCAGGATAATATCATTCGCTCTCCTTAGATGTTGGCGACAAAATTCCCGGTTACATTTCACTCTGGTAAGAGCGCGTGTAACGGTGTGATCTACCCACCCGTTCATTGTCCATGATTTTGGATATTAAGAAGAACAGAACTTATTAAAAGAAGAAGAAGACGATCGGGTAACTGGTCTAGATCTCTAGGAGGCTAACTGGAGTCTTCGTAAGACAGCGCCACAGCACAGCAACCATTTCATCTGAATGTGAAGGTTATACTCGTAGTTCGGTTGCTGATCATTATATTCCCTTTTTACAATAACGTGACGCCCATCTTAATATAGAGACGATCTTTCATTTTACACTCATAATTAGTTATTTTATAAAGTAACTAGATTATTGCTCAGCCTTCATTATTGGTAATTAACTATTTACCAATTTATCTTCGAGATCGGTACACCCCTGTAGATAATCAAATTTAATAGGAGTATTAAATATCGTTAATGTAACCTTCGTTACCCTATCATGCTCTATACAATAAAACATCGTTTAACTGATTCTTTTAGTTAGATTAAAAAACTAGTAGCATTGCTACAAGGGTCGCCATGAATTGATGGTTTCAAAACTAGAAGTAATTAATTATAGTGTTTTATTTAATTTCCGTTTCTAGAGTTTATTTAGTTGGCGCCTCGTCTGTGGTTCGTCCCGTTTCGGTATTTCGTTTGTTCGGGAGCCTAATCGCTGTTGTTTTCAATTTATCCTCAGGACAATTTAGTAAATCCATAACAGAAAAATAAATCACAAGGTTAGTTACAACTCTCCCTACCCGTGATGGAGGGGCATATTGTCAGATTTGACGATGTATATAAATTTGTTTTATGTTTCTCAGAAACTAGATATATCCTTTATTTTATTATGTGCTTTATCAATTTACCAAATTGTTGGGTTGTTTTTCTTTCCATTTTACCATGTAAAAATACGTTATTTAAATTTATTTTTGTTAAATTTAATGTAAACCAAATTTAATAATGTTATTATTAAGTTCTGCAAGTATTTTTAGTTTTTATTATTGTGACAGCTGTTTCGGCGTTCAAGATCATTTTCAACTACGGTGAAACCACATTGTGACGATTAGTTTATATGATTTTATTTACTCCCACCCAATTCTAATTTAGACGGATAACACATTTAAAATGAATGATTTATTATCGGTAAAAGCGATTTAGTTAGAAAATAATTAAAATTCTCTATTCTGTGATGTTTTTTTACATTTAGAATGTGTTTCCCCGTATTTAAATGATAATTTTTTCACAATTAATTTATTTAAATGTGTTGTATTGTTTTGATAATGAACATACTGAGAAGCGGTGAGTATATAATTTTAGATACTTAATATAATTCGATATTTAATACTAAATATTTAACATAAAAAAAAGAAATGGCGTGGAGGGTGTAATGCTTATTTATTTATTTGTTTATTCATGCCCAACTGTGATATTAGATTTAAGCGCTCTTGAGGTGATTTAATCACCAAACGGTGCGATGTAAAACTGACAAAATATAATCACATTTTATAAATACTCGTATTTGCAGATTGCAGTTAGTAGCAAGCAACATTAAATGCACCGCTTGTCTTAGGTCCATCTATAGAGCACATAGATATATACATAATATTACCGTATTCGTGTAACTAACCAAATAACCGAGGACGGACCGCATAACAACTCGATCTTGGCATGCAATTCTTGCTTCACTTACATTCATACTACGTCTCATAGATTCTCTTCTGTTATTCCGACTTATGACATGGCCCGACTCAAGTATTTGATTCACTTGATCGTGCCATGTCTTCGTCGGACGTCCCTGGCTTTTTCTTTCATTCACATTCGCGTCCTCCTTACACTCCTTTCTTCGTTCATTCACTCTACACGCCTAAACAATCTAAGCGCCGCTTTCATAATCTTATTCATTACGCTTACATCAGGCTTATATTCTTTACGAATCTAAACATTCATGGTTTTAACACACATTCGCTTCAGAGATCTAATTTCTACAGCATTCAGTCTACTTTCATCCTTCCTCTGACAGTTCCATGCATTACTGCCATACATCAGGGTTGGCATCAGAACTCCATCGTGGACTGCTAGCTTTACTTTTTGGACAAATCGTCAAAGAACGGGCATATTAGTTAGTATTGCTTTAATCAACGTGAATCAGGGTTTTTTTAATGACAAATTTGAAAGGAAACTGAAAGGTACAATACATCTGAAAGAAATTACATTTTCCTTTAAGATGTAACCTTTTGGTTCTGAACTGATACGAACTGACATTAACAGAATCATTGAAACAATATAAACTATCGGTTTAATATTTATTTATTACGAGGCGGGTTCAAAAGAAAAGGTGAATTTTGAATTTTCGCAGGCTGTGTACATTCGATTATCGATTTTTTTGTTTGTTATATTGGTAAACATATGTTTATCATATGTTAGCATTATCAGCCATTTTGGATTAGTGGTTTGTTTCTGACAACTGGAAAGGTTAGTCACGTTTTTGCATGTTCTTCGATTTTTTAATTTTGAAAAAAAAATGGATCAAAGAATATGTATTAAATTTTGCGTTAAAAATGGTATAAAGTGATCCAACGCACTTAAAATGTTGACTGTGGCATTCCGTGAGTCTACTTTGTCTCAAAAAAGTGTTTATAAGTGGTACAAGCGCTTCACAGAAGGCCGAGAAGATGTTAATGCCGATGAGCGTCCTGGAGTTGCAACCACGTCAACAAACGAAGAAAACATCGAAACAGTGAAAATGGTTTTGGAAAATCGTCGAATCACTATTAGGGAAGTTGCAGAGGATGTTGGCATATCAATCGGCTCATGCCATGCAATTTTCTCGGGTTTTTTGGGCATGAAACGTGTGGCAGCGAAGTTTGTTCCGAAATTGCTAAATTTTGAGCAAAATCAACGTCGCATTAGTATCGCACAGGAGTTGTTGAATGACGTCAACGACGATCCAGATTTGCTCAAAAGGGTCATAACTGGTGATGAAAAGTGGGTATATGGTTATGACGTCGAAACCAAGGCTCAATAATCCCAATGGAAGCGGCCAGAAGAGCCAAGACCGAAAAAAGCACGCCAAGTTAGATCAAATGTGAAGGTTTTGCTCACTGTTTTCTTCGATTACAATGGCGTGGTGCATCATGAGTTCTTGCCAACAGGTCGTACGGTTAATGAGGAATACTACAAGGAAGTTATGCTACGTTTGCGTGAAGCAATACGGCTCAAACGATCGGAATTGTGGAAAAACAAATCATGGATTTTGCATAACGATACTGCCTCAACCACCGTATTCACCAGATTTGGCTCCCTGCGACTTTTTCCTACTTCCGAAACTGAAGAGACCAATTAAAGGAAAGCGTTTTGCCACAATTGATGAGATAAAGTCAGAATCGAAGAACGAGCTGATGGCCATACCGAAAAGCGCATTCCAGAAGTGCTTCGAGGATTGGAAGAAGCACTGGCATAAGTGCATTATATCTGAGGGGGATTACTTTGAAGGGGAGAAAATGGATATTGATGAATAAATAAATACTTTTCGAAAACATTCAAAATTCATCTTTTCTTTTGAACACACCTCGTATATTATATACGCCCTATATGGGCTTTTACATATTTAGATAATTACAATAGTCAAAAACACATCACAGTAGGTACATAGATAAAATAGATAGCCTTCATGAAATACAACAACTAAATATTTCATTTGTCTAACGAACAAATACAGGAATAACGTAGTGTAAGTACCATTAAAAAATAATTAGCTACAGAGGCGAATATTCAAAACATACCTCACATTCACTGATAATTATACATATCTTAATAATTGTTGAGGATGTATGCGATAATCTTCTATTTGTATTTGTATTCCGAGTAGTTGAACAGATCTACTAAATCTAAAATAGCATTACTTTCTGCGTGAAGTCTGGGTACAAGAGAATTTTCGAATGACCAGAAATTGTTGTTACAATTGAATAAAGTTTTAGATCGAGTAGTTCTAGTCGGAATATTAAACTAAATTAAACTGACTATGTCAGGGCTGTCTATAATACTATTAACAACTTTGAAAATAAAAGTTAGGTCAGAAGCAATATATTCAATCATCAAGATTAGTACAAAACGTTAGACGCATCGAGTCCTTGGAACAACAAGCACAGCAATGTCATAAACATTTCTTCATTAGAAAAGTGCAGGAAAGATTTTGATCTCAATTACATTTTCTAAATAATTAACTGTATTATTGATTCACCTTCTTTGTTGCAACTCATTCAGTTCAACATTCCTTGTCGTAGACTCCGAAACAATGAATTGCCTTTCTTCAATTAACATTCTACTAATTATGTGTACCATTACCCACTGTCCAGAATGTCGAGACATGCCAACCCAAGCCAGGGCCTTATAATTTGTGGTAGCAGTCTAAATGATTTTTTGTTTGTAAGTTTTATTTACTATGTACATTTGCTATTTTTGATTTATTAAATTCGCTACCGGTTTCGACACAACCGTGCCATTCACTAGCGTTCCTAAAACTAAGTTAAATTAAACAAGTACAGAAACAAAATTAGTCACCATTAGGTGAGAGTAGTGGGAGTGGTGATTTGGAGGGGGGTGGGCGGTGGGAGGAGTCAAAGTTAATAGGAAACATGGTTAGCAAAGGTGATTTACAGGGAGCTATTATCTTGTTTACTAAATTAATTTTTGATTGAATTTTTTGTTAATTTCTAATGTTTCTAAGGCGCGCAATTTAAAATATTTATCAATATTTGAATGTTTGAAATTAGTTTTTCTTTATTGAAGCTATGGCCTGTCTCTAACAAATGATTAGCAAACTCGGAATAATTATTATTTCGTAAACCGGGTTCATGTTCTCTGATTCTAGTCTTTAAATTTCTAGTACATACTGTGCATCACATTCATTACATTCTTAAGTATATATTCCGTTTTTTACCCATTTATTAGAAATGTCCTTGTTGTTAATTAATTTTTTTAGCTTGGAATTAGTGTAGAAAGCTGGAGAAATGTTACCTGGTAATAAACGGGATATATTTAAAGATAAGTCGCCTGTACGGGTATAAAGAAGTTTCTTATAAATTTTGTCGTAACTAGATTGGCTGTTATTATTTCCGCTATAAATATACCCTTTTGTGAAAATTTTTGTTTGTTTTTTATTAACTAAGCGGTCAATTAATTCAGGTTTATATCCATTGTTTAGGGCTATTTGTTTTATAATGTTAATTTCGTTAATATAATTTTCATTGCTTAAAGGTACATTAATGGCTCGATGTATCATTGAGTTGAAGGGGGCAAGTTTATGAGACAAAGGATGAAGTGAAGTAGACAGTATAACACAGTCAGTATGTGTAGGTTTTCTATAGATATTAAAGACACACTTATTATTATCTACATTGATGCCTTCGGCACCGGTGCATAGTCGGAAAACACGCCAAACGCGCGCCCAACATTTGCATACGGTTGACATTTGTCACATGAGAACGGGTCTCTTCTACGACTCGTTCTTGTGTTCAACAGCTCGGCTGTGGAATGATATGCCGGCCTCTGTGTTTCCTCCATCCTACAACATAGGCCTCTTGAAGACCCACGTTCACTTCTTCCTATTCTATAAAGGACCCTTCACACAGCATCCCACAGATGATATAGGAGGTGTGTGAAGCACACGGTGAGCTGAAAAATTATTTAAAAATATATATTTCTAATGCCCATATGGCATAAGAAACAAGTATATTTTTAAAATATATCTATTATATAAAGAAGGGTGTCCCGGAGGGTGCATGTTTATTTGTATACAAATCTACAGTTTTATTCCGAGCATAATGAAATTTTTCAGATTTTTCCTTCGAAACAAGAGGAACCATCCCCATTTCACACCCCTTAAAGCAGAATTTTGGTACTTCTTGATGAAATTTTGCACGTTTGACGTTCGAAATAAGAGGAAAATTACTGGGTAGCGGAAGGGGTAGGGTTAATACATCATAAAAAATTTACTCCAAACCGGACATGACCCTGGGCAACGCCGGGTACTTCAGCTGGTAAGAGATGAAATATACGAATGGTACAACGCAGTTTCCTCTCTCGTGCAATTTGAGAGTATCGGCACCGCGAGTTTATGAAAATGACCAAAAAGGTTGCACATAAAACTAGCGAAAACAGAGGTGAGTTCACGAGGGGTGTTGTTAACCCCATTAGAGCGGTAGAGGTTATACTTTCTCTAACAATAAACCTCCTTCCACCCTGAAATATTCAGCATCCCCTCCATACCTTCTGGTATTAACTACCCCATACCCCCCTACTATAGTACTTCTCTGTACTAGCGATGGGTCATGACTTATTTTGTTAAGAGCGGGAGTCACAGTACCAGGTCGATATTTTCGACTCAATGAAACGACGGCTCTTTTACGAGCCGGCACATATTAGAACCTGGCCATGGCTCCCAGCTAATACGACTCTCAGCGTGTAGGTACAAAACTAAATGCTTAAAGGTGCATCATGGCGCCAAATATTCCATAGTCGTGGGCATAAATTAGCCCTGTAGAAATTAGACACGTATACGATGATTTTATATAAACAAATTAGAACGAAGGACCTTATTTAAAGATGCGTCATTGTAGAAATGCTTAAGAATACTATCGAACATCTGAGATATGTTTATCTTTTTAGGTAAATAAACAATCTTTCTTAAGTGGTTCCAAGATTTATCAAAAACAGTCACAGTTCAATAAGGAACTCCAGTGATATCAAAAAAAAATCAATAAAGACGTTCAAACTTAAATACCAGCATTATTCGTTTTTTTTCTAAAGTAAGTTTTCATGGTTTAAAATAATTTTCAAATCTATGGTTGGTGGTTTTGATCAGTTTTAAAGTTAGAATGTCAAATGTCAAAACAAGGAAGAGCGTTACAGTACATAATTTTATATTCTATTCATGGTAAACCATAACTAAACACAAGTAATATAATTATGTACCCTTTTAGAAACATTAAATCGAAGAATAATGATAGTGTTGAGCATCAATATTATCATAATATTCATATTGATAATTGGTTTGCTACAAAATACAAAACAAAATGAAAAAATAAAATGTTCCTACTAATCCAAAAACTGAATGCGCATGTGACGTCAGATGTTCCAAATGCAATGGTACCAACATAACAAGGTGTTTTAATGAGATAATTTTTTATTCACTTTAAAATAACGATTTGTAAATTCTATGTGTAATTATATATGATAAAAGTTATATATTTGTGAATATATATATTTGTGCCGTGGTATGGTTTACCAGGGAAGTACGCTCACGACTCGTCAAAATGAGCTAGCACAAATGAACGGTTCTTTCATGAACGACCCATCGCTACTCTGGACTACAGTTACCCCGGCTGAAGTAACTGCTGAATATCACACTGCATTATTATGACGACTCTGTATGCAATTATTCGCTAGTAAGCAGTGCATCACCTGATAGAGAAATTCCTATTATCACATAACTTCATAACCTACATTTTCTATTGAGGTATGATGAATCTTTGGAGCAGGTCGGTGAGTTTTGCGTATTTGGGAAGTATGTTTACGATAAATGGAAATACTGCTTATTTCTATTGAAAGAAGGGTGAATGCACCAAACTTCATAAACGGCGAACTGAACGCGGTTGGCGCTAACAAAAAGTTGTCCTAAGAAGCGAACCTAGCATCTTGTAAATAAATATTGTAAAATACTTGCAGAACTTAATAATAACATTATTAAATTTGATTTTCAATAAATTTAAAATAAATTAAATGGAGTTCTACGAATTAAACAAAAAACAATTAATAACGCAGTTCACAGAGGAGTGTTGATACTGATACACTTGACGTTCAAAATAAGAGGAAAATTACGGGGTATGGTTAATACGTCTTCAAAATTTTACTCCAATCCGTACATGACCCCGGGCAACGCTAGATACTTCAGTTAGTATATTTTGTAAAGAAAAATGTCCCGGGCGGGCGGTGTTTGTTTTTCGAATACAAATCTACAGTTTTATTCTTAGCTTAATGAAATTTTGCACACTTAACTTTCTAAACAAGAGGGAGATAACTATCTACATGATATTTCGAAAAACTACCCCTTTCCCATCCCTTAAAGCAGAATTTTGGAACTTCTTGATAAAATTTCAATTTGAATTTTTTTGTAATTCTGGTTAAAATTTTCTTAATCCATACATCAGCTCCAATTTTCTCAATCCATACATGAGATCCCATTTTCTTAATCCATACATCAGCTCCAATTTTCTCAATCCAAACATGAGATCCCATTTTCTTAATCCATACATCAGCTTCAATTATCTTAATCCATAAATAAGCTCCAATTTTCTTAATTCATACATCAGCTCCGATTTTCTCAATTCATACATCAGATCCAATTTTCTTAATCCAGAGATCAGCTTCAATTTTCTCAATCCATACATCAGATCCAATTTTCTTAATCCACACATCAGCTTCAATTATCTTAATCCATATATCAGCTCCAATTTTCTTAATCCATAAATCAGCTCCAATTTTCTCCATCCATACATCAGATCCCATTTTCTTAATCCATACATCAGCTTCAATTATCTTAATCCATAACATCAGCTCCAATTTTCTTAATCCATACATCAGATCCAATTTTCTCAATCCATACATCAGATCCAATTTTCTTAATCGTTACATCAGCTTCAATTATCTTAATCCAAACATCAGCTCCAATTTTCTTAATCCATACATCAGCTCCAATTTTCTCAATCCATACATCAGATCCAATTTTCTTAATCGTTACATCAGCTTCAATTATCTTAATCCAAACATCAGCTCCAATTTTCTTAATCCATACATCAGCTCCAATTTTCTCAATCCATACATCAGATCCAATTTTCTTAATCGTTACATCAGCTTCAATTATCTTAATCCAAACATCAGCTCCAATTTTCTTAATCCATACATCAGCTCCATCCATACGAGTACACCCCCTTCAATTTTCTTAATCCATACATCAGCTTCAATTATCTTAATCCATACACCAGCTCCTATACATTCCTCCAAAAACACGAAAATAAAAATAGAACGGAAAAGCATATTACAAGAACAAAACAAGTCACAAACAAAGACTAAACCGGTCTTAAGGAAGAAATTGCCTTGAGGAAAAAATCCGCAGAAGCCTAATTAAAAAAAACAATACGCCTCAAGCGCGTTACCTTTTGCCTAGCAAATTGAGGCTTTATTGTTCGTAGCATTTGCGGCGAAAATTGCCGGCTTATGATCACGAGCACGTGACGTTTACCATAACGTCCTACTCCAGAGGAGGGGGGAATCCGCGGGAAAACGAAACGCCGCCCGGTAGAAGTGAGCAAACCGCGAACCAACTAGGTAGAAAATGAAGACCTCATTCTCGGTCGGTCCGTAGTCCGTAACCAGATTCTCCTCGTGGCGCGTTAAACATTAACGTAGCATCGTGGCATGAATTATTATAAATATAACTAGAATGATTAACTAAATTGAATTTTTCATATTTTAATTATTTTGTCAATTTAATTTCATAAGGAACAATATCTATTTAAATATATCGAAACTTTTCCGTCTTTAATTTCGTCTGAAATACATTTATATAAATTTCCCCCCTCGTAGCTAATGGATTGCTTGCCCTATATATATTTATTATTTATTCATTTAAGGAGAAAATACATATACAGAAATTAATATCAAAACAATATACAATATCTGGAAAACTGGTATGCATCCTAACTATTTCTCACTGAAATATGATACAGATAAATAAACTTTTAAAATAATATTTAGACAAGTTACGGAATTTAAGATTGTGTTACACAGAAAAAAAATTTGTAAAAATGTACAATGTCTCAATAAAGTAACAGAAGGTAAATAAACTTTACAAGTAATATTTTCAAGAATGTAAAGGGAAAAAATAATGATTAAATTAAAAAATATTGTTATACAAGGAAATAATAAAAAAATATACTATGTTCGTTGAAGTTTGTTTGTTTAATATTTTTATATGAAAACAGCTTTTTTCTCTTAAAAGGACTGCATTTATCAAAGAATACGTCGGAATCCATCAGAGTTTGATTTTAATTGAATAACTCGTACATTCTTCTGATTGGATCCCTGACACCAGCATTTGTGCGCGTCCGGCTAATGTGGAATAAGTCGTTAAACCTAGTTGTTATGGGTGGTATTTTAAAGTTTATTAGTTGGAGTCAGGTGGGATAGTCGATAATGACACACTTTATATAGGGTCATGAGATCAAGGTGTAGAGAGGGTGGAGACATTATAGATGGAGAGCATATGGTATGTACGTATCCCCGGTTAGGTGCGCTCATTCTGTAATTAAAGCAATGCAGAAATTTTCTTTGAATACTTTTAATTTTGTCTTTGTAGATGCCGTAGAGTGGAGTCCATATGGGGGCGCAGCATTCAAGTTAAGTTCCTCGGAATGTTTTTGGACTCTCAACTTACTCGGAACTCGCATATAAATAATGTTATCACAAAATGTGAAAGTCATATCAATCCAGTCAGATTTCTGTCCGGAGTGTGGTGGGGTTCCCACCCAGCCTCTTTAAAACTTCTTTTCAATGTCCTCATCCCAAGCCACCTTGATTACGGATCTTGCCAGGTTGATTAAATATCTGCATCAAATTCTCATAAATTAGATAAGATCCAGTCAAAGTCTCTTCGTCTTATTCTAGGAGGGCTGAAATCTTCCCCAATCAACTCGATGCAAGTAGAATGCTCTAAAAAACCCCTTGCATATAAGAAGGCGATGTCTAGCAGAAAAATATATTTTCAAAACATGCTCAATAACATCACATCCCTTGATTCCTAAACTTCAATCTTTAAGGTATGATGTTATTTCAAATCCATTTTGGAAAAAAACATCCCCCCCCCCTTCTCTGTGACAACTATACTCTATCCTGGATATACCCGTCAACATCTATCGTAATGAATCTCTTCCCTTATACTCGTGTTCCTATGAAAGCCTTACTTTCAATCCCATGGT
Organism: Halesus radiatus; assembly: GCA_022606495.2. NCBI lineage: Eukaryota > Metazoa > Arthropoda > Insecta > Trichoptera > Limnephilidae > Halesus > Halesus radiatus. The sequence goes on from JAHDVE020006675.1 coordinate 235,915, forward strand.
TCACCAGTTTATAGGAATAAGCAAAAAAAAAAAATATATAAAAAAATCAGCTCAATCAAATAATGTAGAATTTAACAAAATTATTGAAAACAATTGGCCAAACCATATAAAATTATTCACAGATGGTTCCAAACTCAGTCAGGATTCCCATTGCGGGGGCAGAGTGTATGTTCCACACAGGAAGATGAGTCTCCCACACAAACTTCCCAAAGAATGCTCCATTTTCTCGGCTGAATGCATAGCTATCATAGAAGCACTGGACCTTGTCAAATCGCACAATATTAGAAACGCCGTCATTCTTTCAGATCCGCTTATCTCACTACAAAAAATTTGTTCATCCCCACTGAATTCTAATAGCGATTCCCTAATGTAGTAGACAGCTGCTGACCCTGTACAAATCGCAAGTGCACCCCACTGCAGAATTTGGCAACCACCTCTGGTTGGGAGTCCAAACATATCTGAAAAAAACCCTTGACTCTGTGCAGAAACGGGCGGTCCGTTTGATAGATTCGCCGATCTTAACAAGCGGAATGCAATCTTTGGAGCACAGACGTCAGGTGGGAATGCCGTCTTTGTTTTACCGGTGTTTTAATGGAAGATGCTCTGAGGAACTAGCGTCATTGATCCCTTCGGCACCGGTACATAGTCGGGAAACACGCCAAACGCGTGCCCAACATTTGCACACAGTCGACATTTGTCACATGCGAACGCGTTGCTTTTACGACTCGTTCCTGTGATCGACAGCTCGGCTGTGCAATGATCTGCCGGCCTCTGTGTTTCCTCCATCCTACAACATGGGTCTCAAGACCCATGTTCACTCCTTCCTATCCTCTAAAAGACCCTCCACACAGCATCCCCAAAGATGATATACGCCTTGAGGGAAATTACTTCCTTCAGGGTCTCTTGTGAGGAGTCGAAAAAATCTGCTCTATCAGAGACCTCCTGTATTCTGTTTGGCTATCACATGCGTCAGTAGTCCTGGCCTGGATTCCGGGACACCTAGGTATTACTGGAAACGAAATGGCGGATTCCATTCCTAAGGAGGCCACTGTTCACGGTCTGTTAAATGATATTCCTGTTCCAGTTAGAGACTATTTCCCTATTCTCAATACAAACTCCAATGGTCCAAAGGTCATCAGTACTCATTAATACAGCCTTTTATTCCTGTGAACTCCTCGTTTCATAAATACACTTGCATGCCAAAAAATATATTTCTTCCATAACTCGAAAGAGACTAGGTCACACTTCTTGTCTTAGTCATCTCTCCAGGTTCCGCATAGTCAGCTCGCCGAACTGTGATTGTGGGTTAGAGCCGAACTGAACCATAATTTCTTTGAGTGTCCTATCAATGACCAATTTCCAAACTTTATGCATGAATTGGTAAAACTTAAAATTGAACTCCCTACCAGTATTCCCTGCCTTCTAAGTCTCAACTCCCCCCAAATTAACTATTTATTAGCAAAGCATATTTATAAAAATGGCATTAAAATTTAAGTCATTGGGGATTAAAAACACACTTATTTGCTTCAATTTTATTTGCCTAAATATTATATCCTGTTTAAAAGTAACTAATTTTAAGAACAATCTGTACTATTAAAATCGAACTGATGAAACACGACCAAGTTCGCCCTCAATTGGTAAAAGCCATAAAATATCAAAACCAAAAAAAGTGTAGAGATTTTATGTAAGATATATAAGTTCAACTTTATCTGATTTCTGAAGACACTGCTGAAAAGCAGCTTCACTCCGGACTCTGGAATGTAACATAAAGCAGAGCAGTGGCATTTTTGTCAATTAAGTATTTGGAGGTTACGCAAAGAATCAAAACAAATAATATGAAACCATTTGAAATCAGGAAACAACAGGTCGCCCTTCAAACTTTTATATTTGTTGCGATATTTAAATGAGCGTTATTTAAATTTTCCGACTTTCAGGAATAAAATGTTTGTTTTCATCGACGTGGATCTGACCTTCAAAACAATAAACAAAGAAAAGAATTAAACAAAGTTTATTTTCCCCAGGGTTTGGCGTTTGTTTATTATATGGTGTAAATGTGGAGGAATCCTGACCTCCGTGGTAGATCGGGGAGCTTCTCGACTATAGACCGAGACGACGCGGGTTCAAATCCCGGAACAAATAAAAAATTGCATATGTTCTGGTTACTTCACAAAGCAGAATTGGAATTTCTCAGACAGGTTTTAGATACTCGTATAAAGGGTGTAAAGCTGTGCTACCTGTAATACCTTAGTAAAAACAACGAACTACAAAGGTAAATTAAACTTTAAAAGACTGATAAGTGGCCGAGTTGGGAAATGCGTCGGGCCAGGCATTGTGAGTTTAATTCCTCCCAGTGATATTTTCCACTATTTCCTTTCAATAGCTTAACTTTTCCTACATCGTCGTTGGAAAAGTTAAGTTATTTAACACTATAAGACTAATCGTAGTAGTTTCGACTAAGATTAGTGGTAGATATTTACAGTATCGCCTTGGTGAAATACCACCATTCAGAATTTAAAGGTCGTTTGAAAAGATTTTAACCGTGTTTGGTGGCTAGATCTGAATGTTAGGTACTTTTCCATCTACCCCTTTCCAATCTCCTTCCACTCCTCACAACCTTCAGCCCTACACGATTGGGAGCAGTTGCGACTCTTGTATGATAGTCGCGTAAAAAAGCAATGCGTGCATTTTACGCCGTATCTCTCTAACGAATGCACAGATCATGCTAGTTTTCAGTGCGAACTCAGTCGCCGATGAGGACTTGCGGGGAGTGATCGCGCTACAGGGTAAGTGCCGTTAAATTCTATATATAACACCTTTGTTATTCCTGTCTTCGGAGAACACAACGATAGTATATTGCGTCAATTATGCCAAATATTAATAATTTTATCTTTTACAGGAGAATGCTCCTTTTTCAGTTAATTAGAGAGAACGAGAAAAAAGAACTGTTTTATCGTTAATTTTCTTGTCACCTTTAATATTGATCTCCAAAAATTTAGTCTTATAAATACATATTTTTAATAATAAATTCTATAAACCTCAAAATAAAGTTGTTTTATAAAATTGCATACACGTTTGAAACCTTCGTAAATAAAAAAGCATTTTATGAGGGCCGATAGTAGTGTCAGTCAAATTGACAAATATTGTTAGTTTTCTGTCTTTTAGGGTTAAGCATCCATTGCAGATAATAAGTTAGGTTAGGTAGGTAGGTATGGGTATAGCCCTACCTGTTCTGTCGGTGTCCGGGTGATGGTGCGGGGGCGCGCTGAAGGCACTGGAGCAGCCGGCCCGGCGCCCCAGGGCTCCGCCCAGCGGCCCGCGGGATTCCATGGAGGGGCCTGAAAAGAAAATGCGTAAAACACGTACATAATAAAATTAAAAATACAAAGTTAAAAAATAATTCATGCAAATTTACAATTAAATATAAATACATATATATTTTTAAAGTAGATTAAATTACCTGAATAGATATACGAGTACATATTTGTTTTAAAACCGTAAAAAGGCATTACTAAAAAATGCATAGTGAAAACGTTTAAATTATAAAAAACACATAAATAAATAAAAAATTATATATATAAATATGACAGTAATAAGAACAACATTAAGGAGAGTTCGCAAGTAACTTTGTGATGCAATTTCTTTTTTTGTTTATTAGCCATGTGTTGAAGTTTCTACACAACCGTTTTAGGTTGTTATGCGTTATATGTTGAGAGGTTTCTATTAGAAAGATGTTGAATATGAGGGGTCCGAGTAGGTAGAAAAACTGGATTTAATTTTGAGTACTAGAAATTGATATTGTTAGATTTAGCTCTTGTATTTTGTGAGTGAGATATGCGGGAAGGATAGGATTATACACAGTTATTAAGAATGCTACTTGTATTTCATAAGTTTTCTGACGTAGATATGGTTTTTTTAACATTATTGCAATTATTGTTTTGTGAGATGTGTTTAGCACCGTATTATACGTGTTTGCAGCTCCACCCCATATCTCCAGCCGATGTCCAACAAGTTAAAATGCTTTACCAAAGGGCAGAGTAAACATTTTAATTATTAAAACATTATTAATAATGACGCCACAAAGTGAATACCAATTTTTTGATGAAATTATATTTTGAAATTGTTTGAGTGAGATGATGTTTCTTATAGATTTATTGTATTTAAGGGGATATTGCTGCACGTGGGATTACAAGTCGGACCATCCGCTATCCGGGCGTTCTATATGTATATACTCGTATCCAAGTAGGAACCTATAGCGTATTTTCCCTAGACTGCATTACAACTATGTCGTGTTTTGTTATTCGGCTGCATATCATCACTGCACACTCCTCCGGGGAGTCCGCATTATTGTTTGTAAAAACATATTATGTAGCGGATTTCCACTCAAGACGCCCGTATGAGTATGTCGACTTTTGTTATATTGCTGCAAAATCCTGTCTGCGTACTTACTTTACAAATGAGGACATACAGCAGAAATAAGCGTTTAGGGGATCAACTGTCGGAGTGATCAACCGTCGGGGGGGTCAACTGTTGGGAGGCCAATTGTGGGGAGGCCAACTTTCGAGGGATCAACTGTCGGGTCACCACTTAAAACACCTCACATTACAATTATTTTTGTCAGCAATCACATCAATTTAATTTCATATTTTGTAAATGAAATCCTCAGCACAGGAAATCGTGAGGGCTATTATTATTATTTTTTAAATGTTACAATGAGGTTTATAAGCGTCAATAAGCAAACCCAACAAAAACTTAATCATAGTATGTTTTGATGATTAAATCGTATAAACATTTAATGTTATCACGGCGCGCTATGCGTTTTTTAATCTGAACCCCCTTTTTTAAATAGTTTTTTATGGCCAAAATATGAATGGAAGCTGTGGCAGACATAAATAACGGGCATGTTAACGCGTCGTTTCAACCGAATACACCACCCTAACTAAATTCAAAATTTGCTAGGAAACTGGGGGCGAATAACGTTTTTTTTCCTTCGTGAAATTCATCGCAGAGCTTTCGAGTTATTTGAGAACCTTCGTGATGATTAAAAAAAGAGCCTCGGGGAGGGAAATAGACACCGGGAATAAAGAAACGTTTAGTATCACTCCATCGGCAGAGGCAGCTTAGCACCTCCCAAATAGCGAGCGAGGTTTTTCTATGAGAAGGGAGAAAAATCAAGCAAGATTATAAGTTCTTATTTAAGGAATGTTCGAGGTTAGAATCTCCGGTATTATGTTTTCTGGCATCGCATGACTCGAATGTAAGTAAGTCTAATCATGGTGTTTGAAAGAGAAAGTACGAAAACAGTGTGCAATATAGTTGTGAATGATGAATACTTCGAGCAGGTCGATGAGTTTGTATATTTGGGAAGTATGTTTACGAGAGATGGAAAGACTGATATTGAATTGATATTGAAAGAGTGAAATTAATTTCACTCTTTTTCTATGGCTATTTTTTTATAGGAAGCTACCTGAGCAAAACCGATCAGCGTAAAAAATACAATAAAATAATGGTTTATAACAAAGGATTTGTTTTATTTAATAAATAAATAATAACATTTAAACCGCTTTTTTAATATATAAATACCTACATTGTTCGAAAGCAAAGCTTTCCTCATCAGTATACTGTTTATCTCTAAGAGGAATTTGCTTTCGAAACATGTTGATATTTACATATTTAATGAAGTGGTTTAAACAAAGTTATTCTTATTAATTTGTGTATAGTAAGACACTGACAGGCTGAGGCTGAGACCCTTAGTTATATATTATTACTCGGTATTGGAGAAGCGCATAAGGATTGCTGGCGCATGCACCAACCCAACTGTCACATAATGTTCATAACAATTCATTTCCGCTTTGGCATCCATCGCTTTCCATCTCTCGTAAACATACTTGCCAAATACACAAACTCATCGACCTGCTCCAAGTATTCATCATTCACAACTATATTGCGCACTGTTTTCGTACTCTCTCTCTCAAACACCATGACTAGACTTACTTACATTCATCATTAGCTCATAATTTATACATACTTCGTTCTTCCTAGATAAGAGGGACTGCAGAACTTCCACACTGTTAGCAACCAGCACCGCATCATCAGCATACAATAATATATAACAATAGATATTAATAAATTACTGGTTTACAACAAAGTGTTTGTTTTATTTATAAATTAATTAATTAATTTCTTAATAATGATGGAACAAAGTGGCTACAAATCTTTTGAAGAGGTTATTATAAAATCTACTAATTGATCTGTTCAGGTTTCCCATCTACATAGCTCCACACGTCATAGTTATTAGAGAATTTACAAAAAGCCAAAGCTCATCACTAAAAACTAAAAACAGCTTTGGGATAAGACTCTTCTCTTGTTATCGTCGATTATCAGAAGATTGAAAAGAAAAAAAGAGATGTAGATACTTAATAAGAAAGGAAATAAACTAATTTAATGAATTAACTAAATTTATAAGAGTGGACAAGTGTACACTGTTTTTATTTTTTATGAAACACGCATAGTTTGATGTGGGCTGATGCCATATATTGTTATTTCCCCGATATCCTACCGGGAAGTGATTTAAAAACTGTTAATTTTTTTAAGTTAATGTAATTCAAATTTAATAATCTTATTATTAAGTTCTGCAAGTATTTGTAGTTTTTATTATTGTGACAGCTGTTCCGACGTTTAAGGCCATTTTCAAACGGCAGTTAATCTACATCGTGACGACTTATTTATATGATTTTATTTACTCCAACCCAATTCTAATTTGGACGTTTTTTTTTAAATAATGATTTATTATCGGTAAAAACGATTTAGTTAGAAAACAATTAAAATTATCTATTCTGTGAGGTTTTTATATTTATAATGTGTTTCCAACCAACTAACTAACTAACTAACCAACACGCCGTTTCTCCGCAGGGGTAGGCAGAGAGGACGGACCGCCAAACAACTCGATCTTGGCATACACTTCTTGCTTCATTCACATTCACATAACGTCTCATACATTCTCTTCTGTTATTCCGACATTTGACATGGCCTGACTCAAGTATTTGATTCACTTGATCGTGCCATGTCTTCCTCGGACGTTCCCGGCTTCTTCTTCCATTCACATTCGCGTCATATATTCTCCTTACAGTCCTCTCTTCGTTCATTCGCTTTACATGCCCAAACCATCTAAGCGTCCCTTTCTTGATCTTGCTCACTACGCTTACGTCAGCCTTGCATTCTTTACGAATCTCAACATTTTTCATACGATCATACATGGTTTTACCACGCATTCGTCTCAGAGATCTCATTTCTACAGCATTCAGTCTACTTTCATCCTTCCTCTGCCAGTTCCATGCCTCACTGCCATACATCAGGGTTGGTATCAGCACTCCATTGTGGACTGCTAACTTCGCTTCTTTGGACAACTTTTTGTTTGCGCCAACCGCGTCCAGTCCTCCGTTAATAGAGTTTCCTGCATTCGACCTTCTTTCAATATCCCTATCAGTCTTTCCATCTCTCGTAAACATACTTCCCAAATACACAAACTCATCGACCTATTCACCATTCACAACTATATTGCACACTGTTTTCGTACTCTCTCTTTCAAACACCATGAATTTGGACTTACTTACATTCATCATTAGCTCGTTTTTCATACATACTCGTACTTCGTTCATCCTAGATACAAGGGACTGTAAATCTTCCATACTGTTAGCAATCAACACCGCATCATCAGCATACAACAGGCAACATACTTGCAGACTACTCATTTTCGCGCCCAAGCCCACCTATTTCAATTCTTGCATACAATTATCCATGTATATATTGAATAGCCACGGTGACATTACGCAGCCTTGCTTAACACCTTTTGTGATATCAAACCAACCCGTAAAGTCACCGTTTGACCTAACACATGCAACGCTTCCCTCGTACAGAGATGCGATTGCCTGTATAAGATTTGTATTCACACCATACTTGGACAACACCTTCCATAACTTTTTTTCTGTCAACTCGGTCGTATGCTTTTTGTAGATCTACAAAAGCACAGAAAAGTTTCTGGGTTTTTGCCAGAAACTTCTCTGTGAGCACACGCAACGAGAAAATCTGATCAATGCACACCCTTCCACTCATAAATGCACCTTGCACATCCCATATTTTATCCTTTGTTTTCATTTGTACCCTTTCAACCAATATCCTACCATACGGCCTTCCGACTGAACTTAGCAGGCTAATAGCCCTGTGACTTCCACATTCCATGCGTGACCCTTTACCTTTGTATAGAGGCATGATCAAAGCCCTTCTCCAATCTAATAGGGTGTAACCCTCCTCTAAACACTGGTTAAAACGTTTGCATAACCATGTGAGAATTATACGGCTATCTCCTTTAAAGTATTCAGCAGCAATATTGTCGAAATCAACAGCCTTACCATTCTTCATACAATTGATTGATCTTTTAATTTCATTCATTCTAATTTTGGAACATTCACCCCATCGTCATTCATACCTGACTCGTCACTGAAATCACTATCACTCGGGTTGCTTTTGAAGACCTCTTCAAAATATTTCATCCATCTCTCTTTTATTTCTTTCTCATTCGTCAACATTTGTCCATCTTTCGATTTTATCACTTTCACACATCCGATTTCTGAAACATTCCGGGACCTTTTTACCTTCTTCCAAAACAGTTTACTGTTTTCTTGGAGGTGGTTTGTCATTTTGATCCCCTCTTCCTCTTCCAGGCGTTTTTTTCGTTCTTTCACTCCATCATGTACTCTTTTCTTACATCCCTTGTAAACTTTCGCTCTATCCCCCTCTTCGCTAGAAGCACTGCCAGTCGCTATCAGACATAACCACACTTTCTTCTTCTCTGAGACCAGTGCTTTAATCTCATCATCCCACCATGCATCACCTTTTTTCCTACCATGCGTACTTATTCCACATACCTCTCTAGTAGATTCAGAGGCTCACTTTTATGTGGTCCCATGTTTCGTCTATGCTCAGACCGTCCATTACCTTATCATTCAGTCTCATCTCTACACATTTTTCATACTTACTTCTTACATTATCATTTTGTAGTTTTTCTATTTTGACTCTAGTTGAGGTTGACACCGTTTTCACTTTAGAGCGCCAGCCGCGGAAGAGGTTTACCCTCGACACAACCAGGAAATGGTCGGTTTCTACCTCAGCCCATCTGGAAACTCTTATGTCTGCGGTGACGGCTCTCACCCTAGAGTCAATTACTACAAAATCAATCGTTGACCTCTCATTTCCTCTTTCCTACGTATATTGGTGGATACCTTTATGATTGAAAAGGGTATTCGATACAAACAGGTTCCACTCTAAACATACTTCAAGCATTCTGTTTCCATTGTCATTCGTTCTTTTATCCCCAAATAAACCTACGGCTGACTCAAAACCATCCCTTCTAACTCCCACCCACCCATTCAAATCCCCTGCCATTATAATCCTTTCATTCTAATTTTTTAATCTCATCACATCGCTCAGACCAGTCCAAAAATCATCTTTCACTTCATCCCTTTCAGAATTGACAGGAGCATAGCATATAACTAAAAACATTCTTGTCAACCCGATTTTGAATCGGATCCACATTATTCTCGGACTTACACATTCATATTGCAACACACATTCGACCATTCTAAGAGACAATAACGCTGCAACACCCTGACAAGCCCTGTCTGTATCTGGTCTCCCAAACCAGATGACGAACGCATAATTATGCTGAATCGTACTATGTTAAACAGAGTACATCCAAACTTTTCTTTACCATCGTATCACATAGTTCATTAATCTTTCTTTCTATTCCTTCTCTGACATTCCACGTGCCAATTCGACATTGTTCACGTTCCTTCCTCCTCTTCGCGCTAACGAAGGGTTGGCGGTGTGATGGATAGCGAGCCTCATCGACACCTGTGTCGGCCATTCCCTTCCATGGACTACTTAACTACCCATAACTAAAGTTAAGATAACATAGTATAATAAAACAAAGCTTATCTAACTTATAACTTACCATTACATAATATAATATAGCTTATAACTTAACATAATGTGGCATGGTATAACATTCCTTATCTAACTTATAACTTAAAATAACACAAAATATAATATAATCAACATAGCATATCATACCTTAACATACATCTTGTAACTTAGTTACCTTAACATATACTATCATAAAACACACACACAAACCTACTTGACGTGGTGAATAAATAAGTGTCGGTAAAATTATTATTTTTTTACTACGGGCCATTACATTATCAAATCCCGCTGTCATTACATTACAAACAAAATGTCATTTACTATAGGTGCTATTGTGTACACACGGAAGAATTTAAAAATTTAAAAATGTACTCGCCCAACAATGACATTACAAGCGATTGTTTTATTTCAATTTGAGATACAAATTTTACCCAACTGACAATCCACGGAAGAAATAGTGGAAAACATAGTAAAGGAAGTAGCTGCACTACAACGGGTTCGAAACTTGTGCAGTACGACGAGTTTTTTAGATAATATAAAGACTATTAAATTTTTTTTTAAATATAGTGGACCTTGCAGACAAGCTGCATATGACAGCTTTGCATTACTACTCTTTTCCGTAATTGTAATATTTTATAATAAATAAATAATAAAAAAATGAAAAATATAGAGAATATCAATGCACATAATTCTCCCTTTATTTGCTAAGCTACTTGAATAAAATAAGCATTTGGTACCTGGTCCGGGATGCATGTGCGGCTGGACCCCCAGAGGGGGGTGCATGGAGGACAGGGCTCCGAGGGGCGTGTAGCCCGGGCCCGAGCCTCCGGCCACCGGGGGGCCTACCACGACCTCCTGCAAAATATACGCAATTAACATTCATAATTTCATTAGAATAACACTTAAGAATTTGATACTTGGGTAGGTATTATTAGTTAGTGGTGGACAAAGAGAAAATAACACATAGAGATGCATTAACAAACAAAAGGAAAAAAAAACCTAAATAAGAGGGGCGAGGGGTGAGTTAGGAGTGCCGCCTTTATAAGGTAAAACAGCAAACAAGTAAAAAGGTTCGGCTTGTTTACAAAAATCTAATATTTGGTTAGAGTATTTAGTTGAACCCTTTTTATAAAAGCTTAATAATTTATAAATAAATTAATTAAAAATAACTTTGTAATCATCACTCTATTAATATACAGGGTCCGTCGCAAAAGTATCGAGAATTTTTTTTTCAGACAATTTATTGCTAATAAGCGTACAAACAATTAATATTTTTCAAAATACGCCCGCGTCAATACACTTTTGGTAGCGTTTCTTCCACTCTTGGAAGGCACCCTGGAAGGCAGAAGACGGAACCCCCTTAAGGCACTGCGTCGAAGCGGTTTTCACCCCATCCAACGTCTCTAAATGGCGTCACTTTAGGCTTCGCTTGATGCGGGGGAACAAAAAGAAGTCCGGTGGTGCAAAAACAAAAAGAAGTCGCGATTGTACGGCGGTTGCGGCAGTACCGCCACGCTATGCTTAGCGAGGAACTCCTGGACGACGAGAGCTGAGTGTGAGGGGGCATTGTCGTGATGCAAAATCTGAGTGTTGACGATCTCCTTTCGAACAAGGCGAATCCTTTCGAGCAACCGTTTAAGGACGGACACTCAGACTGTAATACTTCTCTCACTTTCGTGACGTTGTCATCAAAGTTGACGGTCGTCCAACGCGCACATCGTCTTCAATTGATTCCCGGCCGTTTTGGAATTGTTTGTGCCACTCGTAAACCCTTACCTGTGACATGGCTTCATCTAAGAAGGCTTCCCTAATCATGGCCAGGGTCTCGAAACCATTTTTTTTTTCTGCCGAAAGCAGAATTTGATGACTGCCCGCTGCTCCAGCAAACGTTGCATCTTGATTTCCGACGCGGCGACAAAACGCACTTTGCGGGGATCACTGCGCTAGCTCTACCGTTGCTCGGAGATGACTGATTTGGTAGCGCGTTTGGTACCTGCGAACCCCCCCTACAATCCCCACCACTCGGCGAATCCCGCTACCCCTTCTAGCGCAGTCACGAATTTTTTCTCGATAATTTTGCGATAGACCCTGTATATATATTGTTTATGATATGTTAATTATTAATTGTTTTTGTGTTTAATTCGTAGAACTCCATTTAATTTTTTTTTTAAATTTAATGTAAATCAAACTTAATAATGTTATTATTAAGTTCTGCAAGTATTTTTAGTTGTTATTATTGTGACAGCTGTTTCGGCGTTTAAGGCCATTTTCAAACTGTGGTCAATCCACATTGCGACGACTTATTTATATGATTTAATTTACCCCCACTCCTTTAAAAAATTGGATGGATGAGTAATGATTTATTATCGGTAAAACCGATTTAGTTAGAAAGCAATTAAAATTCTGAATTCTGTGAGGTTTTCACATTTATAATGTGTTTTTACTCGTATTTAAGTGACAATGTTTTCTTAATTGATTTATTTAAATGTGTTGTATTGTTTTGACAATGTGAACATACTGAGAAGCGGTGAGTATGTAATTTTCCTTACTTTATTAATTAATGTTATATTAGGGTCATTAGTGCGTTTGTTAATTTCTAATTGTTCAAGTAAATTTAATCTTAGGCCCTTTCTTTCCATATGTCAGGGGTTAGGTTTGCTGTTGTCAAGCGGGATGTGATTAATTACTAAAAGATGTTCTGCGAATTTGGAAGAAGTGCCTTTATTTTTATAACATCTTATATGTTCTTTGAATGTAGTTGAGAAAGCCCTTTCCGTCTGCCCTATATAGGTAGCATTGCAGTCGGCGTGGTCACATTTTAATCCATTCTTTTCAAAAGTAAAAAAATTGAACAACACACAAAACGTGACTAACCTTTCCAGTTGTCAAAAACAAACCACTAATCCAAAATGGCTGATAATTGTAACATATGATAAACATATGTGTACCAACATAACAAACAAGAAAAACGATAATCGAATGTACACAGCAATTCAAAATTCACATTTGCTTTTGAACAGACCTCGTATATTGTTTATACTTTGTCTATACTTGACATTATTATTTTTTAGTATTCTGTATATTCCTGATGAGGAAAGCATCGCATTTGAAACATGTTGGTATGTATATATTAATAAATGGTGGTCACGAAGTAATTTTTAATTAATTTATTAACAATGACGCAACAGAGTGGACACCAATCTTTATAATTTGCTGATAGCAGTGAAAATCACGCAATGCAAACGTGGACGGCAATAAACCAGGGTGGTGCCAAAATGGCTGTCACGTGATATTTGCCTCCAGCTGTTGAAGTGATACTTAAGGCAGGTCTATTAATTCTGACGTCAGTAGTGATAGATAATTATCCAGAGATGACAACACACCTCTACGGAAAGATTTTTCCTTTCACGGCGTCTGTATGTTTTTGTTAAATGTTACAGAGTGGAAGCGGAGAGGAACTACTGGTGAGGGCACTCCGTCACCACAATACATTTTTTTTTACAAGTGAGAGAAATAAATTTGAGTATTAGAGATGAGAAATAGTTTAACTTTTAATATTAAAAAAGATCATTCTGTTTGGATCTATATTTTGGCCTCAAATCCAAAATTCAGTTTTGTATAAAACAGGCCGAGCAGCCGTTCCTCTTAACGCGTTTGATTTGATTTGAGATTTAGGGTTCTATTCCCCGACGATGCATATATTTTGATTTACCTTGACTGTAAACTAACAATAAAAGTTTTCAATGTAAAAAGCACCCACTGACAAACTACTAAAAAATACTTCTTCAATTAACGCAAATTCCTCCACACAGCATCCCCAAAGATGATATAGGCCTTGAGGGAAATTATTTCCTCCTTGGTCTCCTGTGTGGAGTTACTGTATAATTCACTCAGTTGGATCATTTAAAAAAAAATATATATATATATATATATATATATATATATAATATATATATATATATATAAATATATATATATATATTATGGTTGAGATTTTCACGGGTGTAAGATGTAGAATAATTTTCTCGGTTTACCCGCGTAATGTAGTCCTTAGAAGGACTTTTTAACTCCTGACGTTTCGGACAAATCACATTGTCCATCTTCAGAGGCCTTATGTCTTGAGTTTTGTTTTGAACTGATCGCTTGAGCGTGTCCGTTCAATCCAAAAGTCAAAACCTAAGTGGTTGCAAATCATTTTAATAGTCTAGGACGCAGAACGCGTGTAGATAAATTTACCGCGAAGCCATCGAAATTCATAAACATAAAAACAATATGAATACTAGAAATGACTCAATTAGAATTTCCGACACTTGGAAAGTCATAATTGATCAAAATTCCCCGATAACATCACTTCCAAAATTATTAGAATTACCCTCAACTTCCTTAAATAAAAATAACCCGGTTACTATGCGTAAACAGCCAATTAAATGCCCCACCCCTACCCCCACCCCTTTATCTACACGCGTTCTGCGTCCTAGACTATTAAAATGATTTGCAACCACTTAGGTTTTGACTTTTGGATTGAACGGACACGCTCAAGCGATCAGTTCAAAACAAAACTCAAGACATAAGGCCTCTGAAGATGGACAATGTGATTTGTCCGAAACGTCAGGAGTTAAAAAGTCCTTCTAAGGACTACATTACGCGGGTAAACCGAGAAAATAATTCTACATATATATTTATATATTTTGTACAATGGAACCATTGGTTTCGAAACATTATTTAGTGGATTGAATAAAATAATTTATTATTATTTAAGACTAAAAAGAAATTTATCATGACTTTCTTTCTTGTTCTACTCATTCGTTCGTCACCTTTTATGGAAAATAATGGTTTAAAATAATAATAAAAAAGCACGCAAGATTGGGAATGTTGATTTTAAGGATTGATACGTCGAAAAAATATGCTAAGAAATATGGTTAAATACATATTTGTAAATATTATTTTAGAAACAAACAGTACATGTATAAAATGAGTGGTGTACAAATTACAAGGATTTAGAAAATTATTACAAGGATCGGTACCAATGATATGTCTCTATGTAATATCTAGTAAGTGGTTATATTCATTTTACCGGGCGGGGTTAGTACATGTATGAATAAATGTCTCGAGGATTCTCGACAGTATAAACAATATCCGGAGATTTCTCGCCTTCTTGAATTTTATTGAAACATTCAGTCTATACAATTCACTAATTAAATCAAGATTCGAATTAATTCGCGAAAGAGAATGAATGATCTCAAGGTTGTTACGTAAGAGATAGGTACTATAAAAAACATTGCAAATTAAAATAGGTCTTCTTCGAGCCAACGGAAAGGCTTCATCCCCTATTAAATATTCAAATAAAAGAAGTTATCCAAAGATGAAGTGCCACAGATCGCTGACTTTTGAATATATAATGGCAAGCTAAATATCCCGAAGTCGGGTTAACTCGGATTATTTTTTATTGACTTCTCTCTTGCAGCTGGCGGAGCTTATGTACTCGGCTGGCTCTAGTAACCTGCCTACCCACTTGTTCAATCTGGTTACGTATATATATTTACAGCGCAGAGAAATTCTCGTAGGTTAAGTGAACAAAACGCTATTCCATGTATCCACAAACCGACTTGCAAATCGGTAGAGAAACAACATTAATAATAATCTTTTATTATTTTCTTTTTATTATAACGAAATAACAAATAACGACTCTCCTCACTGGGATTTCCCGGGCTGAGGATTTCATTTACAAAATATTAAATTACATAATATTAAATTGACGTGGTTAATGTAAAAAAAAAATAATAATATTGTCAGGTGAGGTGTTTCAAGTGCAGTTGAGTGGTTTCGGTGTTAGACTGTATTTGGTGTTAATATATTTTCTATTTCAGGTCTCCCTATGTAACGCATTCAGCGTTTTATTTGATTACTAAATTTATTATGGTTGTTGTGATTTTTGAAGGAGAGTGGGATTATGTTGTAGAGTTTACTACCATAGTACAAGAAGTTTTTTTGTTCAAATATTGTGTTTGTGATTCCTTGTTGTATGTGTTTTCGACTATGAGGTCAAGTGTTTCTAATATGTGTGATAGTTGTTATTTCTTGTTTTTTGTGTTTATGAATGCAAAGCAGTATCGTTTTAGAGTATAATTGTTTTATTGATATAATTTTAAGTTTGTTTAAGAAATAAAATACATAAAAAAAATAGTGTTAGTAAGATTGCCAACCATCCAGGCGCATTAAAAAAAACACTAGAGAGGGACTGCTGCGCGGCCTGCATCACACAAAACTTAATTTTAGAATTGAGGTCAAAATACTCACCTAAACCGAATGACACTTTTTCATCAAAACGTATAGCAAATACGTAGTACGGATTAGATGTAAATTTCTTTTTTTTTTGAATTTGCAAAATAAAGGCCATTAAAGAAATCGAATTTTCGCGATTTCAAAGACAACTTTAGCAATTATTGTATTTGGTTATAATGGTGATATAAAAAAATATTACCTCGTCCCGTGGAGCCAGTGTGACTATGGCATTCTCAATTGGGGAATGTTGCGAGGCTGAAGGTATTGGGGAGGGGAAGGGGAAGAGGAAGGTGGGGAAAATGGAAAATACCTGGCTATTCAGATCTGGTCACCAAACACGGCTAAAAGCCATTTCAAGCAACGTTTCAAATCTGAATGTGGTCTTTCACCAGGGCGATACCGAGAGTATCTTCCACTCTGGAACGTGCGCAAATATACTATACTCGAATATGGATTGTGAAACAACACAAATTAATTAAATCAAAATTACTTGCGCACGCCGGGATTTGAACCCGCCACCTTCGTTTATATAGCGCAGTTTTGTGTTATTTCAGTTCAAGTGCGCTTTACTATAAATAAACTTAAACTCTAATGATTAACTAATTCCATACAATGGTATTCCCACAGTGCTCCTTTCATATTATATTTATTCATTCTAAACATATTACATAAATTCTTATTTATTCATAATATTACTCCTACAGTACTCCTACAGTAGAGTACTCATTGAATGAAATTATACAGTACCCGTATATACACAGCGATACAAAACGAACACATTCACAATAATAGTGAAAAAATAGCAACGTTTTAAGACAGGGGTCGGGTTATGTTCAGCAATAACTGAATTTACATAAAAAAAAATAAATAAGGAGGAAATCGAAATCAAGCAACTACCGGAGGCTTGAGAAAATGGCTTTTTACAATAAATTGAAGAGAAGTTAAAATGCATCGAGATATTTACCATATTGTGTTATTACAAAGAGGAGAGATCCTTACCAAATTATATTGAGTTTAGTAGAATAAGAAAAGATTGTAAAACTGTGTTTAAAGTTTCTTACAAAATTATATAAATAA